>APFE030076803.1:376368-419912 GCA_000404065.3 Pinus taeda
TAGAGTTCATAAGGTGGAATCACGTGCACTCATAAATCGTACTTTCAATGCCAACGTCATTGCCCTTTAAATTTTTTTAGAGTCGTTTAACTAGTAGAGGAGGAGGAATTTCTTTTATGTTCAAAAGTGTGTAAAAAATTTCAAATTTTTTTGTAAACATAATGTTTGAATTATATTTTTGATAGTGGAAATAGATTCAGCAACATCAAAAAATATCTAGAACACTTAAAATTTTGAAGTTTAACAACTATAACTTAAATTTACAAAAATCTTTGTCAAATTTCTCTTACCAACTTTTCTTTAAATGACCAAAATTTCCATAACTTTCTAAACAACGACTCCCCCTCTTTAAACTACACGTATTTCTAAATCAATCTTAAACTAAATCTTTTTCATCATCGATTTGAAAAAGGAAAAAATTCCGTCTCACTCATCAAATCTGAAAAACGTTGCAGAAATTCATGGCCAAGGTTCACCACATAAATCCCTACTTGTGGTTTAGATGCAAAATACATTATTTGTTTTTAACGGTGATGAACGTGAAAGTTTATATTATAAAAGTTTCAATTTTAATGTTTTTTTAGGATATTTAAAATTTAATTAATTGTTTTTATTAATATTTATTAAAATGTTTAAATAAGTTTATTAAATTTAAATATTTTTATATTAAAAAATATATATGTTGTTAATTTTTATTAGTAATTTTTTAATACTGAATTTATTTTTTAACATATTTTCCTTTTTTTGTATTGTTACTAGTATAACATTTTAAAATTATAATACATTATTAATTATTAATTTTTTTTCATTTCATCGGGTTGTGATGTATAATTTTTAAATTTATAAGCATTTATTAATTACTATAATAAACATTTATTAATTACTTAATTTTTATAATTAGATTGTTTTTGAATAAAATATTTATATTATTTCAAAAATTTAGATTATATAAAAAATTGATACCTCCAGGGAGAAACAACATACAAAGTTCAACCTCACGCCATGAAGATATAAATTTTCGAAACTAAAAACATATACACTACAACCATAAGAGGCCTAGAAGGCACCATATACAAGTCAAACATTGAAAGAAGAGCCAAAGTTACATATGGGTGCCTGAAACTCATGCCCGCACTCGCAGTCCCATTTGAAAACAAATAGAAGTATCAAAGACACCACGACAGAAGAGACACCAAACTATAGGAAAAAAACCATCAACTAGCTGGAGGAGAGACCATCATCGTTGGCCCAACAACCACCCATTTGCCCACAAAATTCATAAAAATCACATAACACCATGCACTTATAGCCAAAGGCACAATAGAAAAATTCAAAGACTGAAATTGAAAACCATAAGAATTTTCAAAATGCCGCCATCCATAGATTTAAAGACCAACAAAAGGCATTTTGAAGGCAAAACCAAAAGCTTCAAGAGAGACCCGAAATTAGCCACCCGCTACACATGCTCATTGTTCATTGTCTGAGGAGGAAATATCGGTCGAAATACTCATGCTAGAGCCAAGGGGATCCAACTACTCCCCCCATCTGAGTCACATGCTATGTGACTCTCCACATTCATCAGTCAAGCATCAAGTTTTCCACTCCAAACCTCAAGTTCCTTAACATTCTCTTCATGTTCTCTAAAGAGGCAAAAATATTATATTTTTCCACCTTCTTATCTCTCAGAACCACACTGAGTAACCTCTTCATTTGCTAATGAAGCACTACTGAATTTAGATACTTCTTGTGCCTTTCCTTAGTGTGCGTAAGGTCCGACACCCAAATTGACGTATCTTCCAACAATTCTGAGTCCGAGAGAGATTGTCTCTCATTCCCAACTTTAATTTCAAGCTCACGGAGCTCCTAATGAGTCTTAGGTGGAATTGCATTGAAATAAATCACCATAGAGTCATGGGTAAAGAGCTTTGCCCAATTTTTTCCAACCTTAGATCTATCACCTCCTCCCCTCTTGCTCCTCCCCCTCTACCTTGGAGACAATTTAGAGTTACAGGAGTGTTTCTCAATTTGTCTACAGGGGCTACCTCTTCCTACAAAAGGGCACAAAGACTGACTCGACCCTTACTCAACAAAACCATGATACCAATAGATTATGTCATTGTAGAAGCAACTGGCATATGACCTAACTTTTGAAGAAAACCCACGAGAGAAGGCAAAGGACAACACTTATTTAGCCAAAGACTCTACCCCCTCAACCATTGAGCACACAAGACCATGAAGCTTTCACATCCTAGAGCCCAAGCTCAATTAACCAAACCTAACCTTCTACACTTGTCCAGCCAAAATTAAAAATACCCAAGCCACCCTACGCAAAGAATTCCAGCTACCCACGCCCAAGAGAAGAGACTAACCTACTGCTCGATACCAAACCACTTTCACAAAACCAACAATTTACTTGGCCCCCAAGACACAAGCCACACCTAGAAATTGAGACTTTGAACCTAGCAAACTGACACTCTTAAAGTGACTAGGAAAGAAATTCAAATATAACCAAGATGAAACCAAAAAGAGCACATAGAGCTTACCAACTTCAGATGCCAACAAGCCTTTCCAATTTATAGCCATCATCTTCTAGGAAGACCATGTCAAGAAAACAACCCTCTCTACCGACTTCCAAATTGGAGCAGCAAGATGAATACCTTTTCTTTCAAGCTATACCATCACATCCCACTGCACCAGAACCTCACCACAAGCAACCTTTGTATCTAGACTATTCCACGGAAATAAGGGACTTACTTCTCCCCAAACTCAACCTTTGCAAAAGAGTTCGCGACCCATCCCCTCCATTACGTAGCACCTTCTCCAACTAGAGAAGTGCATGCTCGTGCATGTGAGACACTAGATGCGTCCTTTCCTCATCAATGCGCAATTACAAGTTCAAAGGGGTGGGCATATTTCCCCAAACCGTACTCCCTCCATCATAACACCCTTATCGAAACGTATAACTAAACTAATTAAATAATACTTATTTTTAAAATAAATAACACATAAAAAATATGGTCACTTTAAAAAGATAGAAAACTATTAACAAGAAAATCTTACAAAAATTATAATACAAACAACTACTTCATCCATCAAATACTTTACACTATGGAGAATATGTATATATTTATGGTTCCTAGGTTGCATCTTCTAGAGAGGTGTCTTTCCACTTGACGAGGACTTCCTTGATCATGCGGCCACGCAGGTATTGTTCTCACATGTTAAGAACATGTTCAGGTTGGAGCCAGATTGAACCTTCTTCATCCAATTCTGGTAGACTTGTTTGAATTATGCAATTGTTCCCTACCACTTTCTTGAGGCATGAAACATGGAAGACGAGATGTATTTTTGCAATGGGTGGTAAGGCTAGCTTGTAGGCTACTTCTCCAATACGTTGAAGTATTTGATATGGTTCGCAGAATTTTGGAGATAATTTCTTATGACCCTTTTCTTTGAGTGATGTTTGCTTGTATGGTTGCAACCTAAAGAATGCATGATCCCCTTCTTGAAATTTGCGCTCTAAACAATGTTGGTCTGCTTTTTGCTTCATGCGATTATGAGCTTGATGGAGATTATCTTTGAGGTGGGTGAGCATGGTTGCACAGTTCTATAGGAGTTGATGCACTGCTTGTACCATAGAGCATCCATGGATAAAAGAAGTAGTTGAAGGGGGGAATTGACCATAAACTACTTCATATGGAGTCATCTTGGTGGCAGCATGACAATTAGTATTATACCACCATTCGGCTAGAGGTAACCACTGTACCCATAGATGTTGCTTTTCTGAAGTGAAACACCTGAGGTAGGTCTCCAGACATTTGTTGATTGCTTCAGTTTGTCCATCAATTTGGGGATGATAGGAAGTATTGAGTTGGAGTTGGGTGCCTTTTAGCTTGAAAATTTCCTGCCAAAAGTTACTGGTAAAGATCGGGCCATGATTAGACACAATTGAAGTGGGCATGTCATGCAATTTGAAGATCTGGTCCATGAAAGATTGAGTCACCAAAGTGGGTGTAAAATGGTGTGGTAGGGTGCAAAAACGAGCATACTTAGAAAGTATGTCCACAACCACCATGATGACTGACTTGTTGCCATACTTCAGAAGACCAGTAATGAAATCCATAGAAACATCCATCCAGATTGAGGTAGGTCTGGGAAATGGTTGTAAAGTGCCTAGGGACTTGACTATTTCTCCTTTGTGGCACTGACACACATCACATTCAACTACAAAAGTAAGAATGTCCTTTTTCATGCTTGTCCAAAAGAAGGAACGACGAGTGCAAGCATAAGTATTATGAAAGCTTGAATGGCCTGCAGTGGGAGATGAGGGAAACTCTTCCAAAACGTGCCTTTTGAGGGTGGACATCGGTGATATCACTACTTTTTTCTTGTAGAGAACAATCTCATCCTTCTAAGAGTAGCCTGTTGTGGAATTTGGATCTTCTTGCAAGCTATCAATGAGGTGGGAGAGCGAAGGATGTGAAAATCATTCCTTGTGAGCTTCTTCAATCCACTCTGGAATGTGAAGAAGGATTGCTAGAAGGGTGTTTTCCTCCTCAAATTGGTGTGATAAAGCATCCACTACGAAATTTTCACGCCCTTTCTTGTAAATTATCTCATAATCATATCCCAACATTTTGGCTAGCCATTTATTTTGCTGTGGCAAGGATAGGCGTTGCTCCAAAAAATATTTAAGGCTTTGATGGTCTGTGCGGATTTGGAAACGCTGCCCCAATAAGTATGGTCACCAAGTATCCATTGCATGTAAGATGGCCATCATTCTCTTCTCATAGGTAGATTTTCCCGGATGTTTCCCACTTAGTTTTTGGCTAGTGAAGGCCAAGGGTCGATGTTCCTGCATTAAGACAACCCCAATACCCATACCTGAAACATCAAATTCAATCACAAAAGATTTGGTGAAGTCGGGTAGTGCCAATACGGGAGTGGAACACATGGCATGTTTGAGAGCTATAAACGCCTGTTATGCTTCATCATTCCAGAGGAATGAATTTTTCTTGAGAAGGTGAGTGAGGGGTCTAGAAATGTGACCATAATTGCGGACAAATTTGTGATAGTAGTTGATCAGACCCAAGAATCTCCTCAAACTCTTCAAGGTCTTTGGTTGGGGCCAATCCTGCATTGCCTAGATCTTTTTGGTATCCACCCTGACACCTTCATGCCCCACAATGTGGCCCAAATACTTGACTTCTTTCATGCCAAAAGAGCACTTGGAAAATTTGACAAATAATTTATGCTTCCCGAGCAGTTGCAAGAGCAGGTCTACATGCTGAAGATGTTTTTCTCAGGTGAGGTTGTAGATGAGAATGTCATCAAAGAAAACAAGGAAAAATTTTCTGAGATATGGTTTGAGAAGGTGATTCATGAGGCTCTGAAAAGTGGATGGGGCATTACAGAGACCAAATGGCATGACCAATAATTAATAATGGCCTTCATGAGTTCAAAAAGTAGTCTTCGAAATGTCTACTTCTTTCATGCGAATTTGGTGATAGCCCGAGCGAAGGTCTATCTTAGTAAAGAATTGAGCCCCATTCAGTTCATCCAGAAAATCATCAACAACCGGGATGGGGAATTTATCTTTGACCATCAACTTTTTGAGGGCCCTAAAGTCTAGACACATATGCCATTCCCCATCTTTCTTGAGCACCATGACCACAGGTGATGAATAAGGACTAATGCTAGGACGAATGATACCAACTTCCATGAGTTCCTTGATGATTTTTTCAATTTCATTATTTTGGGCGAAAGGGTATCTATATGGACGCACATTCGAGGGTTGTGGCCCTGGGACCAAAGTAATGTTATGATCATGTTCCCCTCTTGATGGTGGAAGCTCATGAGGTTTGTCAAATACCTTTAGATGAGTGTTTAAGACCTGTTGCATCTCAAGATGAATATGAAGAGTAGGGGGCTCAAAGGCTTGAATGGCATTAAATTGGGTGATAACTCCATGGTGGCCCTTTTTTAACAACTTTTCCATCTGGTGCGAGATGATGATAGAAGGAGTACCCGCTTGAAGTTCGCGAAGGGTATGTGTGTGGTCATTCTGCTTAAAGCTCATATATAACTCTTGGAAATCCATTGTGATTGGGCAAAGTGTGCGGAGCCATTCAGCAGCCAAGAAAATGTCACACCCACCCATGTTGATGGAAAACATGTGGGTCTTTAGGTCGCAATCTCCCATATGTAGTTTCATATTTTCACAACGGGCGTCACATTTTATTGTCCTCACATTAGCAATCTGTACTTGGAAATTAGAGACTTCTTTGACAAAACAGTGCACAACTTTTGCGACTCTCTGATGGATAAAGTTATGCATGTTACCATTATCAATCAAGACTACTACATGGTAATGTTTAATAAAACGTATGATTTTGAGAGTTTGGGGAGAAGAAATTCCTGCTAAAGCATGGAGCGAGATAATTGGTTCTTCTGGTGTAGCTAGAAGCTCATTGTTCTGCTGGTTGTCCTCATCTTCCTGCTCTGGTCCCTCAAAGGATGGGGCTTCCTCAAATGCACTGTGATCAGTAGCATCAATTTGAAATAATTTGGGTTCCTTGCATTTATGCCCCGAGGAGTATTTGTCATCACAGTAGTAACACAATCCTTGCTTTCTTCTTTCTACCATTTCTTCTAGTGACACCTTTTGAACCTTAAGTGTTTGGGTAGTGTCCATAGCTTAGGTGGGACGTCCCTTGGCTATGAAATTTGGACGAGGCGACTGGGCTGGTAATGCACGTTCCACTTTGTGAGCCATTGTGCAAGCTTCCAGCCATGTGGGTGGGTGGTGCATCCGGACGCGAGCTTGGATGGTGCCTTTGAGACCACTAATAAAAGATTCCAAGTAGAATTCATCTACTAGACCTCCTATGCAGAAGGCTAATTCCTCAAAGGCTATAATATACTCGTGTAATATGCTTGTATGTCTGAGCTTAGTAAGACGACCCAAGAAATTGGATTCTCGTTCAAAGCGTTCACAAAGGGATTTTGAGAACGCTTGCCAAGTAATTGGCCTTGCATAGCATTATTGATACCACAACCAACATTTCCATGTTTCTTGGTCCAAGTAAAGGCCTCCCACACGTAGCATAGTCTCATCATCTCTATCGTGATTCAACGTGAAATATTGGTCCATTTGTGATAGCCATATTGTCAGATTAGAGCCATCAAATTTGTACATGTCTAGCTTGGGTGGTCGAGGGTGGGAATGTTGGTGGTTTCCATGGAAGTGAAGAGAATGATTAGATTCTCCTTCATGGTCTTCATTAAAAGCATATGCCTCTGATTGTACCATCGACTTGCCCTTTGTGAATGTGTCGTTCAATGTCTAGATCTTCCTCGATAATTCCTCCAACCTGTTTTCAAGGGATTCCATCTTCTCATTGGCCATAGCTTGAGCTCTGGTTTCTACCATACACAGATCCGGTTCACTTGTTGTTAATATGAAATAATTTGGGACCGCCTGAAAATTGAAGCTAACAAGTGAAAGGTACCACCTTGCTTAGCCCGTCACACTGATTCTTATGGGGTAAGTCTCTTATAAGCGCCCCGAGAGGGCCTTAATTTTTTTTTTTTTTTAATACTCTGAAAGGAGTTTTACTCCCTACTTATCAATATTGTAGTAGCCAATTCCTAGAAAAGTTAATCCTGCCTAACGTCTTGCGAGAATCACCCCAAGGTATGGGAGCCACAAGCCTCCTTGCACAAATGCTCAGATATGTTTGCGAAACCCTCAACTGCAGAGTGTGAGTAGGAATGCGGTAGCGACCGAACCCCCCTGCTAGACCTGAATGGTATTCTGGTGGATCTGATTGTTGCGGTGGCCTAGAACCCAACCTGCTAGATCTGATTTGACAAAGAAGATGATGGGTGATCTTCAGAGAGACAAGGGAACTATGGTCTTAAGGAGAGTCAGATGCTCCAAATCAGAATATACATAAGGGTCCAACAGTAGTACTCGCCCCAATCTTTCAGGGCACTAACTAAGGAGGATCAATCGTACCCTTAGCCATACTACTCGACTACCCTATCGTATGCGTGAGTAATCTCCCTGAGTGTTGTTCTCGGTGTACTGTAGCAGCAAGACGGCCAACGGTTTATCTATAGCGAGGTTTCAAGTGAGCCTAGGGGGCTTCCGATATACCCAGAGGGTACATGGAAGAGAGTCTGTGTGCGGTTTTATCTAATGTGCTACTACTCGAATGGGTACCCATAGGGGTTACAATGGAATCCAACAAGCATGACCACCTCTTGTATTTCCTGCGTGCAAGCCTCCCCAAATCCGTAGGTTTATGCGCTCAATGATAGACCCCATGGTTTAAAGACGCTGGAACACGTCTCTAGCCAAAAAGAAAATTCTGCTACAAGTGGAGATACCACTGGCCCTAGAAAGTGTTATGATACCACTTGTTATGCCCTTGACCTACGAGAAGATGCTAAAATACCAAATATGTGAAGAAATACAACCCAGAACATAGAACAAAATGAGAAATAACAACATGTATTTTATTATTTAGCGATGAAAGAAATGTTTACTTGCCTCTTCGAGGGGGCAACCTCTAATAGAGCAGGGTTCGATTACAGAAATAAAACACGACCTCCTCAATGGGGAGTCTCTATATTTTATATAGGATTCATACATGCAATACCATGGGTCAGTACCATGGTTCTATTAATTCCATATATCTAATGCCATGGTCCATTTGCAACTAACTGTGGTCCCTTTCTTTAAATGTGGGTCAACCACTTACAATTATCAATATGGGCTTTATTGACTCTTTAACTAACTATAACTATGACTCGACCCTATTACATAAATAAGGGGGTTAGGGTTGGACCCTAACACTTTGCAAGGTATATTGAAATATTTTTACATAGTTATCTAAACTCTCATCATCAAATTGAGACATTTTAAATATTTCCTCTTTGATGTCCCTAGGCTTACAATACTCTTATTACATATTTAAAAATTTAATCTTCATATCATTCCAATATTGTATAGAATTTTCCACTAATTCCATAAGCCAACAAAGAGTGGAGTCTTTCAGTGTTGTAGGAAATAGTTTTAACTTTTGAGCATTCGTAGAGTAATCATAGCTTAAACAAAGAACATCAAAATCAAATAGGAAAATGGCAAGGTCTTCCTTGGATAGGCCATGAAAGTTCAGGAGGGTAGAGAGAGGAATATTCTTCATTTGAACTATTGTATGAGGAGCTTGGATAGGAAATTCAAAAGTGACAGGGTCTTGTTTCCTTGGTCCATTCCCTTATTCGTCTCCCATTTTTCCTGTCTTGTAGTTTCATGTGTTTGAATTTTATTGGATCCTGAAGAACTTTCTAGCTCCTCGTCTAATATATTTCCTTCCCCTATTGGTCCTTCACCTTTCAGTGGTTTCCCTACCACACTACTCTTGAGAAAATTTGCCTTCAAAGGATATCCCTTTTCACTTGCCAAACAAATAATATAAGTACCTCCTATTGGACCGCGTGTCGGGGTTTTAAGGGACATCTTCTTTTTCCTACCTATGATGTCTCAAGTGCATCTAACATAATATAATGTAAAAGGCAAAGGGGATCTAGGTTACTGAAAAGGGCAAATATGACCCCTTTGGTTGCTTCTAGCCCTAATATCCTTTGTACTATTTTTGTGAGAAATCTTGACTCCTTGAGTGCCTTCCCAACAACGATGCCAAAAATATTGGTGTTTTTCTTTGTTCTAATATTATTGAGTGCACACAACCAATTTAATTGTTGATTGGGGGCTAGTGAACTTGGGAAACGCTTAGTGTTATATGCACAAGTGACGATTTTTCCCACTTATTATGATGGCCTAAAGTGAAATGCACAAGGGTTAGTGGTCTCATCGAAGAGATCTATGTATCATTACAATTCAGTTATTTAGCACCTCGATTACCTAAACTCATAATATGTAAGCTCTATGTCACGAAATATTAACAAGGTAATTATAAATTTTATTTATTCTACAATTCTAAAACAAATAAATATTTATAACCTCTTAAATGAAACATAACACTAATCATTTTAAAAAAGAAAACCATTATAAAAATAAACCACTAAGAAATGGAACTTTACATAATAGAAATATAAAATGAAACATCAACTATTCTAAGTCATGAACATACATATTCATTGAAACCAAAAAAAACATATGTATTGAATACATCGCATATATGTGTTGAACCTCAAAAGTAACAAAATTACTATAAACAATCCTATGTATATATGGGAATATAACCATATTAACCAGTTCATATGCAAAACAATACAAAGAAATAAACTATAGCTCAAATTGACTTTGCCATTTATTGTGGTTGTAATAACCTGAAATGGTTACGGCCGGTCGGGATCCCAAAGGACATCGTCTATTACTAGACGACATTTTTCTGAAAATAACATCGGTTTTGTAGAAGGATTCTTTAAATAATCTGGTAACCAAACTGTTACCCCCAAAATATTCGGAGATCCAACAAAAACACCATTTTATTTGTTTCAAATTGCAACCATAAACTCTGGTATTACAACTTGCGTCCAACTAATATATTTTATAAATGTTTTATATATTAATACTCATCCATTAATAATCATATAATCATTTTTTTACGAGAAAAAAACAAAGAACCATGAAACATTCATCTCTTTATATACATACAGATACAAGGAAATTTAGTCAACCTTCATAAAGTCGAATCACGTGCACCCATAAATCGTACTTCTACTGCGGACGTCATTGCCTCGTAAATCTCTTTCATCGTCTTCCAGAATTTCACGACATTTCTAAGTCAATCTTAAAAAATAAAAAAATCCATCATCGATCGTTTTCAATAGTAAAATTGCTTCCTCAAATGTATTCCGTCTCACTATATTTCTTAATCAAATCGATAAATCGATTGAAATGCTTGCACTAGAGCCAAGGGGATCCAACTGCTCCCCACCATCTAAGTCATATACTATGTCACATACTATGTGACTCTCCACATTCATCACCTCAGTATCAAGTTTTTCCACCTCAAACTTCAAGTTCTTTAATATTTTCTTCACGTTGTCCAAAGAGGCGAAAATATTATATTTTTTCATCCTCTCTCTCAAAACCACACCTAGTAACGTCTTCATTTGCTAATGGAGCACTACTAAATTTACATACTTCTTGTGCCTGTTCTTGGTGTGCGTAGGTCCCACACCCAAACTGACATATCTTCCAACAATTCTGAGTCCGAAAGAGATTATCTCTTTCCCCAACTTTTATTTCAAGCTCACAGATCTCCTAATGAGTCTCAGGTGGAATTGCATTGAAATAAATCACCATAGAGTCATGGGTAAAGAGGTTTGCCCAATATTTCCCGACCTAGAATCTCTCACCTCCTCCCCTCTTGCTCCTCCTGTCTACGTTGGAGACAGGGACTCTAATAAGTGATGAGTGTTAGGTGGAATTGCATTGAAATAAATCACCATAAAGTCATGGGTAAAGAGGTTTGCCTAATATTTCCCAACCTAGGATCTCTCACCTCCTCCCCTCTTGCTCCTCCCATTTACGTTGAAGACAGGGACTCTAATAAGTTTCATGTCCACACTAATGACGAGTGAGGTTTCCCATTTTTTAATATTTTATCATTAACCAATCTATAAAATATTTTATGGGTTGGAGCAGGAGTTTGATTTAGGTGTTAAGCGCTATGTGATGGTTGTGTTACTAGTTTGGATATGAGATGGTAACGTACTTTAATTGTTGAATAAATAGGTTCCATTGTGGGGTCTCACATTTTTCTTTGTTGAATATAATCATTAGCTTCTGCCTGTTGAAATAAATTTGTTAGAGGTCTTGGCTTTGGGCTAGGCCCATGGAATCTACAAAGCCAAAGTCTCTATTTCATCTCATGTGTATTTGTGCTATCAATACCAAGTATCTTGCAAGGTCTCCACTTACTTTTGTTTAATGATAGTTAAACCTTTCAAGTAGATATAAGCTTGCTATATCATATGGATTTTTTACTATTATATTTCCAAAAAATAAACCATCTGCAAAAAGAGTTTTTAGTGTTAATTTTCAAAAGTCAACCAATTGCAAAAACAAGAACTAGAATCAAGTGAGCAAAAGCACAGAATCATGTGTAGATATAATATCTTACCATTTAATTTTTAAAACTAGACTAATTAAATAATATTTATTTTTAAAATGAATAACCTATAAAAAAAAAAATAATGTAGGTAGTTAGAAAAAAACAAGAAACTAATCTAGAAGAAAACCTCACAAAGATTATAATACAAACAACGTCGATCAGATACTTTTCAATACGGAAAATTCTTATGCTCCATCGTACGATGCAAGCGATGACAGAAGTGGTGAGAAAACGTTGTTTCAAGCAACATGGAAAAAACAAAAGTAGGATTCGTTTTTTCCATATTGGACGTGAACAAAAAACAAAAGTAGAATAATTTAACTCAGCACATACATATAGTATATAAACAAATTGCATGTAGGAATAACAAATATTTACGATTGTTTAGCTAAACTCATATATCCATAAGGAATCATAATTAAAATTCGGAAAAGTAAGTTAGATGAAGACCATAATATTATAATGCATTATTTAATGGTAACAAGGAGCCACTGTCGTGGCGGTAGTCCTTACCGGGGTCTGCAGGGACAATACAATACAAACGTTGTGACAGTGAAGTATGAAAGAGGTATCGGTACTTGAATTAGCAAGTTTAGTACCAAGAAGCCAATAAGCCAGAAACTATGCTTCTACAACAAATTTCAATAATTAATAAATAACAGAAAGTACGTAAAAAACTCCCAAACACCACAAATAGAAACTGAGAAGATACAGTTAGAAATCAGAATGCTTCAACGCACAGGACAAAATGATTAAAATTATCCACCCCTCATAAATTCCGATTGGAACTTTGATATCATATTCATGGTTCTGGGCAGGGGTTATAAGGGATGGATAATTTTGCCAAGCAAGATATCCTACTAGACCTTTGATTTATTAACGTTCTGAGCCGTGAAGCTTTAAGACCGGGAAATGCCAACTTGTCTCGAAAAAGAGGGTTAGCTTCAATCAGCTTTTTGAGCTCCAGCAACATAATATTCCGAGCCGCTTTTGTGTCTCCATATTTAGAAAACTGCTCATTTTCTCTGCAAGTGTAACAAATCAAGGTCTCAGGACTTCTCACAGACTAAAACACCACAAAGAATAAGGCAAGGCGTTGACTTTTCGCACGTTATGTGAAAAATCCCTCTTTACTCGTATTTCAGGAAGAAAAAATGATGGCTGATAGGTTTTGAGGCGGATCAATGTACAATAAAGACTACTTTTTAGTCGAATTAAATAGATAAAATAACAGAGGAGAAGCAGCTGGTTGCATGGACCTAAAGTTATCCAGACTAAGAAGCAGTGTGGGCATGAACTACACTCAGCGATGTTAAAAATTCATAGGTATAATCATCTTTTAGTTATATAAATTCTTGAATAATGAAAATTTAAAAAAAATATTAAATATTTTTTTTCAAATAATTTTTTCGTTTATCTTATTTTTAATGTAACCATCTCTATTAATTTAATTATAATTAATTATCAATACAATTATTTTACAAATATGGAATAAAAATGGTTAAATAAAATCCCATGTAAATTATGTTGTATATGTCACATCTATGCTAGATATCCAGTCTGTCCTTTCAGGTCGCCGCCTTTTGCCTGTATTTTAAATTGAATTCGCTTCTTCTGTCGATACTTTTTAAATCTGAAATTGACTTTACTAAAAAATCATAAGAAAACAGCGTAAGATATTCAACGGCTGATTCTGTTTGGAAAGGTTTAAAAAAATTAAAATGAAAAGTGAGCTTTATAAATGCGAAAAAAAATATTATATATATGCATAAAAATATTTTTGGAAAAGAAATTATTATACTTTTGTAATACTCTCATATTTAAGATTTCAAATATTTTGATTAAATAATAACAAATTATTATTAACAAGGAAATGTGAAATTTTGTCCACGGTCATATACTCAGGAATTGAAACAGTGTAGTACAGGTGAAGAAGCATAAGACTAACATATATAAAATCTCAGAGTGGCATAGCAAGAAGTTTGTTTTAGCCACTGCCGTAAGAAATACTTCTGGGCATGGCTAGCAACCTGCGTCGGTGTTCGAGTCTTTACAAAGTTTCTGGAAATGCCCCGCCAATCCCCCTTACCGACTCTCTGAAGGCCGACAAGAAACATCCGGTGTTCTTCCTCTGTCCAGGGCACTCCTGCAACACAGATAATCCCAAACCTTTAAAAAAATTGAAAAACCGCTAGATGTATCAAAATAGTGCTCCTAACAGTAACAAAAAATTGTGCTAGAAGAAAATAAAACTGACCCCTCTTCCTCTCACGGGCATTGCTGGATGAATGAACAAGGTCATCCGAGACGTAACCATCAAAACCTTCAGCGGCAACCTCAGCCGGATCCGAGTGCTCATATTGAGATAAGTTTGACAAATTATTCATACTAGCACTCTTTCTCATTGGTCCATCCAGTCAGACGAACCCCAAAGAGCATCACACCACTTCCCACACAGGTACGGGAATTGTGGCCATTAAGGCCGCACAACGAACAGCTCCTCGAAGACATGGCGCCGCGTTCCCTTGGTAGGGTTTAGGGCCGAAAACAGAGTATATTTAACGCAATTGATAGGTAAATTCTACTGAAAAACATATATTTAAATAAATTACATGCAAGCTTAAGGCTATTTTAGTATCGCTTATAAAGTTTTTTTTATCAAATTCAGTCATTGACGAGCGAAGAAAAGACAATGAAAATGAAAAATACAGGAACAGAGGAATCTTTCATAAATCCAAAGCTCTGTTGATAATACTCGAAATAGAACAAAGCCTGCGTCGAAATAGAACAAAGCCTGTGTCGCTGCCAAATCTTACAGCATCCGAAGTAAAACCGGACCCTAAATTGAAGAAATCCACCGAGTTCAAAGTGTTCGCAGTAGAAGGATACGTGTGTAAGACATGCACAAAGAAACGTGGCAGGCGAGTGGAATTTTCAAAGAATTATACAGGCCACTCTAAACTCTTTACTCTAAGTTTTTAGAAAAGCCCGGCAATAAGAGGTCCAAATATAAACTTTGGATAAAAATCGATTGAGCAAAAAAAAATTATTTCAAACATTGGGTTAAACATGACATGTACCGAAAATTTTACTCGGTCAAAACGAGGTCAACGATCTATCGATCGCTATTAGTCCCAGGCAGGGACTAATAACGTAATTTTTAGTATATAAAGAAATTGTAGGATAATATTATACTTGGTCCGCTGACAAATATCATATAATAGTTTAGCTCAAAGCACATATCCATACAAAACTAATTTTTCAAGTATATAAAGAAATTGAATTACATAATAGTGTAATTTATAATTAAAATTTGTGTTTTTAATATATATTTATTAGTTTGAAAATGAATTTGATTAAAAAATATTTCAAAATAGCTAAAATTTACCATAATTAGATTATAACTATAATATTTATTTATTTTTAAGAATTTGATTAAATCTGCACCCAAATCGTAATGTGAAAACCAAAGAGTAACTATATTTAATATGGAGGCAAAATACCATCTTCTATGATCATATATGGAGTTACAAAATTGAATGTTAGGATATTATTCTAGACGAACATTTTGCAGAAAGAACTACAACCATGAACTCTATAAAATTGACCGTAAAATACAATACATTTGCAGAAATAAGGCCTATATCTTCTATGGGATATCAAGAGCAAGTTGAACCTATGGAGGCATGAGGATATTTCCTCCTCCCTGCATAAATACCAATATTTCTCTCCTCGGTTGCATCTCGAAACATCTTTAGATTGATTGATTTGAGCTGGTCTCTTTTGAATGCTACACTAGGTTTTGCAAACTGCCACACTTCCGTGATCAATTTTAACAATAACCAAATGACGTTTCACAATCCATAACTCTTCCAAGTGAGCACATATTTAAAGGATTGGTGTAGAAAAAATTAGGTTATGTCCTCTCCATGTGGGCTAAGAACGACTGTGCATGTCCTACGATCTAGTCATCTATCACCTTGTCGAGGGTGGTGACAACATTGCGACGACATCTCTCTGCTCCAAATTTATGAGAAGTAAAGGAGTACATTGAGTTCATCCTTGGGAGGCACTTCATTTGCTCTACTTGGAACCTTATTTCATCCATCCACTTGAAATAATAAGAGTTTTTTTTTCTTATGGAGGGATGTCATGATATATGCTGCATTCCCTCTAATCCATTGATTTCATATTGCTTTGCTTCTCGCTAGCAAACCCTATTTGCTTGAGCATATACTTCCATGTTTTGATGCCAAAGCATATGATAATATGATTTATGGGCAAAGGATTCCAAAGTGATTCTAATTATGCAAAGAAGGAGTGACAATTGTATATTGGAAGGGAGAGATCCTTTGAGGAGATGCCTAATTACATTTTGTAGACAAACATAGTGTGTATGCATATAGGGTCAAATTGTAACATGACGATACAAGTAGTGAGCTGAAAGTAGCAAGAAGGTCCATAGAAATTTCAAGTAACCTTAGAGAAGAAACAAAAAATGATGATTAAAGGACAAATGAGAATTATGAATGACTAGGGCATGTCTTTTCTCTTTTACTTTTCAGGATTTGGTTTGACTAGAACCAAAGCCAATTCTTGTACTACATGAGGGACATCTTTGTCAAAATCAGAACTTTCTGAGACATGAACTCTTTTTGAGCCCATGATTCCATCTTGTATCAAAGAGTCCAGTAGATCCTTTTCTTCTTGATGTGCAATATCAGATTCTAGTTGTACCGTAACGAACTCCACTTGTACATCTCCCTCATGGTTTATGTCTTTCATTTCTTCCTAATCACGATGAATTTATTTTTTGTTATCTCCTTCATCCTCAGAAGGATATTGCTCTGAGAACTGCCATCCTTTTCTTTTTTTAGCTTGCCTCTTCTTCTTCTTGGGAATCTTCCTTGCCTTTGGGCATGTTTGTTGAAGATGTCAAGTCTGAAAACATACATGACATCTAAATGTTGTGTTCTCATAGTATATAACTTGTGACCAAAGGAAGTTTTGATGTTTTAGATTTATATGTTCCATAAGTCCTTTGCTGAGATAAATCTCCACACATATTCTAGTAAATGTGAAGATAACATATTTTTTTTTTTACTTATCCAACTTTTTAAATTTACCCAAAGTATTTCCTATGTATTCAAGGACTATGTGGTGCCAAAATTGATGGGGGAGGTTTGGGAGCCTAACCAAAACCGACATAGTAGAGACTACCATAGAGTTGGCACCAAACTCAGGGAACCAAGGCATCATGAATAGCTTGAATTTACCCTAAAACCAAGGTCGTGCATTAAGAGCATAATATAAATCATTATGTGTTTCAAACTGCACTATGAAGACAGATTTTGAGCATAGAAATATCTCAAAATCCAAAGTCCATGTGGAGGAAATCCACTAAATTAATGCTTCAAGTTTAGGAAAAAACCATTATATTTGCAGGTGACTGCTTTAGATTGTAAAGAAGAGAATAAGGAATTAACCTCAGGACTGTTTATTTCCATAGATGGAGCTTTTTCAATTTGTTCAACAATGTACGACCCCGATAAATTTTGGATATATTTTGAGGAGGATGGAACCTTCCTTTGGGTAGCTTCCTTGAAAGAAACATGAGCCTTATTAGGTAATTTTGTAGCAAGGGCTCCCTCGCAGTCTTGTGTTTAAAATAATGGTTGAATTTTTAGAGATGTTATAATCTTGGAGCTGCGAGTTTGATAAAACCTTCCCTTCAAATTGTAGGTTTTGGAAACAAAAAGATATACCCCATATAGTTTCAATGGCGTGCTTTAGAGAGCATGTGGAGATAGATCTTTTAATCAAAAAAAGTTTAGTTTTCCCACTAATATCCATAATGAAGATATGGAACTTCTGACTTTGTTCCTTCGCTAACTAAGCGGAAGGAACGGTACCTCCAATGACCAAAGTCCCAAAGATGGCCAAGAGCATAACTAGTTGTGAATCCAAATTCCCTGGAGGCTTGGTGACAAAGCATAAACCATATAAAATTAGAAAGCAGTAACTAAAATACAATTTATGAGAAATGGAAAGTGGAGTACCAAAAATGATCTACCGCACAACAATGTCAACATGAAATGGCCACTAGAGACGTCAATTGTTGATCTTGGTATGAAACATTTGCATTCAGGACCAAATTTAGAGGAGCTTTGAGCTATAGGGGCATTTGTTGAGAAGAACTCATTAATTTACTAAATCCCTTGTGAAATTTGAAGAGATATGAGCCTCAATTCTCCCCGCAACAATAAGTGACAAATTCCAACACTAAAAGATAGAGGGTGCTCAATAAATCTAACCTTAGGGATTTCGTAGGCATCTAAGGAAGAAACTTGCTCGATGGTGGAAACCTGGAACAAAATGTGGCATTGTGACAAAACCCTAGTTTCATAATCGCCATTCTTTTTCTCCCCATATAAAATATTTTAGTTGTGAAATAAGTTATGTATTTATGAGTATATGGTATTGACAAGATATATTATAGCAATAAAACCTATTTACACTCAAGAATATCCTTAACAATGTGGGAGCAAATCTCCATAATTAAGAATTTTGATACAAGTTTTTTAAATATAGGTATGTTTAACTTATATATTAATTATTTTCATAATTAATAATAATAATTGCATCAAGAAGCCCTATACAATCCAACATAGTTCCATCCTAAACCGACATCTACCTGGCACTGAGAAATCAAATCTCTCTAGATGCAAACCACTTTTTGAATCTAAAATTTGTAGCTCAAAAACTTGATTCCTCTTAGCACTTAGTAGATATGAAATTAAAATAAATTTATACTAATTTAAAATAAATTTCTAATTTTATATTCTAATCTTTACCATATAAAATATTGATACTCATTAAACACATTTGTCTGGACATATTTCATCTCCTTATATATATAAATAAAAACAAATTTAATAACATCTCTTTCCTAAGAGTTCATGTTGGTATAACAGGCACTGATAATCTTACTCGTACTTTCACCAACGATATCATATCCACTTTCCTGCGAAAGTCATTGCGTTGTAAATCTTTTTCATCATCTTACAGACTTTGACCATATTTCCATCTTAAGGGTGATGGAAATATTTTTTTTGAAAAGTACGATAATGAAAATAAAAGTTTTTGAAAGGTACGAGATGTATTTATATTAAAAAAAAGGGAATTTAAAGTTTTTCATAGATACTAAGTGTAATTTCGAATTATTATAATATATATATATTTTTTGTTAATTATAATTTATAATTTTTTTATAATTTATAGATAGAATTTTTTATTTATTTTTTATTTATTATTTTTTTTTAATATATAATTTAAATAACAATTTTTTTTGTAATATTTATCAATTAAATGATTGGTATAATTAAAATAATTAAATAACATTTAATTTTGAAATGAATAATATAAAAAAAAAACTATGGAGACTTTTAAAAACAAGAAACTATGGAGAAAATCTCAGAAAGATTATAATACAATATTACAAACAAGTAGTCCATCAGTGAGATACTTTACCATATGTAGGATTCTTATGCTCCATCATATAGATGCAAGCGGCAACAAAAGAGCTCAGAAAACAAGGATTCAAGCAACCTAAAACACGAAGTTGGTATTATATTTTAACCCCAGAGAACAGATTTTACATTTTGGCCGAGACCAGTTATTGAAAAACATGGAGAAAAAATAGTCTTCCTACTTTTTCCTTTACACGTCCCCATGCTAGAGTGTGCAGATCGAATTTTCCAATCCAATAAGCTCAGGAAGGCTATCAATCCAACAAATCCACTAAAAACCCTAGCATCCTGTACGGGTTTATAATTTTACAGGCACATAGAACTTTAGTACAACTTTACAGACACACACACAGACCTTTACTACAAAGCACACAGACACCAGAGAATGTAGTACAATAGTTGTCCTAAGATGAAGCACAGGAAGGTTTCTAGAGCAGGACTTGTTTGTTGAATATCCAACTAAAACCACACCTTCGTCCTTGTTTTGCCCTTTCTTGAGCTCGCTCTTCTACCTTTCTTATACGAGGTGCCAACTTGCATACATAATCCTGAGCCTGCCTTCCCTTACCAGAAAGACCACCTATTTTCTTCACATTCCATCTCTCAACCAAGAATTCCAAGATGTCAGCATAGTCCCCTGCTGTGTAAACTCCTAGTCTTTGAGCAACCGAAGAAAAGTGGTCAAACAGATTAACATCCTGCCCATCATACATCATATGGGCAGGCATTATAACATTTTTGCGCATCAAATCTTCAAAAGCTAGCATTGTGGTATCGGGATCAATCTCAAACAACTTTTCAATAATCTTTGCGTATGCAGTCTCATGGCGCTTCTCGTCAGCAGCAATAGTTCCACATATTTGGGCCAATTTCAGGTCACCATATCCTTTAGCAAATCTTGCAGTGTTGCCATGTGATATGAATGTTGCTCTTTCTTGGAAGGAAGTGTACATGAATCCAAGATAGGGACTATTTTCTGTGCCTGGATACTGAACAGTAAAAAAAACTCAAGTTAGAAAATTCTCATTCAAAAACTAAAATACCCTGCACAAAGCTTCCAACATGCAAAATGTCCATTAAACAAATCGAGTGGAATCCCACATCTTGTTGCTACCAAGAGTAAACACAATAAAATACTTTGACAAAATGCTTGCAACGTAAGGACACTGTACCATTCCAAACCCCATAAGATACTGTATGGTTTTTTCAATCTGCCTCATGTTCACTCTGCCAGACAAGTAAAGATATTTATGAAGGAGATCGCCATGTCTATTCTCCTCTGCTGTCCACATACGTGTCCATGTTGCCCATGAAGTGAGACTGGCACCAGTTTCATCTCTTACACCATCATATGAGTTAACCTGAGTCTGATAAGTAGGCAATGCTTCTTCAGTAATCATGTTTCCCACTAGACAAACTAAATAGTCATCCGGTAATTCATTGCACCGCTCCCGCAACTCTATAAGTTGGTCAATGAAGCCCTCAGAAGAAGGATCAGGCAAAAAATCTTGTGGCTGCCAAGAATTTTCAACAGGCTTTAAATGAATCAGTATATTTTTCTCTGCCCACTCCTCCAGAGATTTAAAGATCTCAACCTTCTCAGGTGGCATGGAGTGGGCCACCTGTTGGCCAGGTTCATGTGGGTTGAAATGGATTTTGATCTTTTCTTCATGTGGTTGGAAGTGGATTTTGATATTTTCAACTTCCCTGAAAGATGACATCAGAAATCTATCAGAATCGAATACATATTTAGGGAATCAAATGCAGATGCTCTGCAAAATAACAAATGAAGTGTTAGAAGTTAAAATATGGATACAATGGATGTTCACTTTGATTCATGGAAACTCCGAAATTCCAGAAACTAATATGCTAATACGTTATAATAGCTAGCAATGTAAGTGAAAAGGCTGGAAGAAAATTTGGCATACTGTTTGCCATAACACTGGATACCAAGGATCTTGGCCAAGATCAAATGTGAAGCCGATGATCTCAAAACAAGCATGTAAACTCTATAAAACGGAAACATTTATTTTAAACGCATAAATATGCTGATAAGTAGCGGTTAAATTGGATGAGTATTTACTTGTAAAGACAAAACACAAAATTCATAATACCAACAAAATACTTTTGTACTCACAAAAAAATAATAATACTCACAACAAAAAAAATAATAATAAGGAAACCTGCAATACATGATTTTTTCAAGTAATTTTCACATTTACATTTGATTACTAATTTTCGCATTACTAAAATCTACAATGGTATATATAATCTAGCAGATTTAAACCTATAACTTCGTACAAAGAAACCTATGAAATAAACCTAAACCTTGGTATCCAGAAAGACATGAAACAAATGAAAAGAACGCAATAATCGACCATTTAAATACAATTCTCCCCATAGAAAAATTCCAAATAATAAAACCTTTCTGTAACACATTAAAAATTCAATACAATAAAAAGGCAACCTTGGGGTCATGGAAACCATATGCGATCTGGCCAAATTAGAGCGCAGGGCCGAAGAACGAAGCTTGGCGCCGTGGAACAATGGCGAAGGCGCAGAGAATGGTGCGCATTTTGCAACATAAACAGCAGACGCCATGTCTTTCTGGTGAGCAGAAGTGAAATGAGGTTCAACTCGTGACTGCAAAGGAAGCTAAAATATAGACGAAAGAAAAACTCCACGTGCAGTACCACGTGGCTGACCACTACCACTTCAATTAATTACTGACAAAAGAGAAACTCCAGAACCTGCTCTGTAGCTACCACTGTTATCGGGACTTACAACAATTACTCAATCAGTTATTGTTCATCAATCAAATCCCATGCCCATTGCGGTCCAGTTTTCTGTCAATTCTCGTGGCATCCTGAGTTGCAGAGAGAAAAATCACTAACTCCAGAACCTGCTCTGTCTCTTTCTCCGTTCATCAATTAAATCGCATGCCAACAAGTCTCTCTGGCCACCTTTAGCGTTGGTTGCAAACTCTGATTGTCTGGTCGAGTTTGCTGTAAATTTTCGTGGCATTCTAAGTTGCAGAGGGGAAAATTATTAACTCCAGAACCTGCTCTGTCTCTTCCTCCGTTATCGGGGCTGACCACAATTACTTATTGCTGATCAAACAAATGCGAGGTGCCCAGGCTGGCCTTTGCGTGCGGCATCTTTTGTGCTGGCCGGCGTACTCAGTCATGGAGGGAAGAAATATATTATTATTATGAAATCAGTGAATCTTATAAATTACGTAATCGCTTTTCCAAGGTTAGCTTAATTCGATTACAGATTTCCGGAATATTCCGGGATAGCCTACTTTGTCTTTCCTATGTTACCGGGCTGACGACAATTACTTATACAATTATTCATCAATCAAATACCAGCATGGCCTTTGCGTGGGGCATCCTTTGTGCTCGCTGGCGTCCTCAGTTGTGGAGGGAAGAATTATATTATTATTATGAAATCACGTTCCATGCCAACAAATATCTTATAATTAAGTAGTTGTCCTGCTAAGAACGACGGTCCATTTATGGCGTTTACATTGGCATTTATTTCGTACTAATGATCCGGTTACTTTGGTACTTCTACGCGGAGTTTAGGACTTCCTCCAATATTATGACCATAAAATTAAAAAAATAAAGAAGTTAATGTGAAAATAAAAATAAAAATAAAAAATTTAAAATTTTAATGTGAAAATTTTAATTATAAATTAAAAATTAAAAACTAAAAAAACCAATTTTGAAACTTAAACCCTATAGCAATATAAATTTATCCATTAAACTAAACCTATAACATACTAACACACTACATTACATTACATTACACAACGGGGACCAAGGTAAACACTATTACATACATATAATAGGTAAGGTAAATACAAGTTATGAAGGTTGCATGTAATTATTGAGCTCGAGTAAAGGTTGCAGGTAAACAGAGGTTGTGAGGGTTGAAGGTAACGCTAAACTAAGAGTCCGCATGTAGGTGTGTAGTAGTTCCAACATGAAAAAGGAATCTTGCATGCAGTCCCATGCTCTAACTAAGAGTCTGCATGTAGGTGTGTAGTAGTTCCAACACCCCCCCTGAACACCACTATGGGGAAAAATAGAAAATGGGCCCTGGCAACTAAGGCCAAAGGTCACCCAAAATATAGTGCAACTTGTACTAATATTGAGGTAAGAGGGAAAACCTCGTGGGAAAACCCCCCCCTCAAAATACAATGTAATCAAAAGAAAAGAGGAAGAAAAGGCAGTTGCTAAGCAACTGTGTCCTTCACTCCAAGACAATCACGCAGAGAGTGAAACTTTTGATCAGCGAATGTCTTGGTGAAGATGTCTGCAGTCTGTTCTGCCGAGGGACAGAACTATAAATCAATGACCCGATCATGTACTAAGTCTTTGATGTAGTGCATATGGATCTCTATGTGCTTCGTCCGCTGTCGCTGTACTGGATCCCTGCAAAATTTGAAAGTGCTCTGGTTGTCACACCAGATGACAATGGGCTGGTGGAATTGGATGCCCAACTCAGTGAGGAAGTGTTGTAGCCACGGAGCTTGAATGGTGATGTTGACTACTCCTCTGTACTTGACCTCAGCTAAAGAGAGAGCAATAGCAGCCTGCTTCTTGCTCGACCAACGGATAGGGTCAAATCCTAGACTGAGTGAATATCCGGAGGTGGACTTGTGATCAATTTTGTCTCCTGCCCAATCAGAATCTGTGAAGCCAAGAAGATTCAATGCAGTGCCTGTTGCATAGTGAATCCCGAAGGTGATGGTGCCCTGCACATATCGGAGGATGCGCTTAGCAGCATTCCAGTGTAGCTCATGCGGCTCCTGCATGTATCTGGAAACTGCCCCTACTGCATATGAGAGATCTGGTCTAGAGTGGGTGAGGTACAATAAGCTCCCCACTAGCTGTTGGTAGAGAGTGCTGTCAACTAATGGAGTGTCACCTCCATCCTCAAGGCGGACCCTAGACAGAAAAGGAGTCGGTGTTGGCTTGCAGTCAGTCATGCGAAATCTCTCGAGGAGATCCCGTGCATACTTAGCCTGAGAGAATTTGATGCCTGTGGCATCCTGGCTAATCTCAAGACCAAGAAAGAAGTGCAATGGACCCATGTCTGTCATTAAGAACCTATCATGCAAGGTCCTCTTGACTGTAGCAATGGCTGAAGCCGAGCTGCCAGTGATTAGGAGATCATCTACATACAAAACTAAGATAAGAAGAGAATCATGTGTCCTAAGCATGTAAACATTCGGATCAGACTTACATCTTTCAAAGTTTGTGATAAGAGAAAAGAATCCATCTTCGCATACCAAGCTCTCAGGGCCTGCTTAAGGCCGCAGAGAGATTTCTTCAGTCTGCAGACCAAAGATGAATCCTGAACGAAACCATGTGGCTGCTCCATGTAGATCTCCTCAGATAGGTCTCCATGAAGCATTCTTCACATCCTACTTCCCACCCCTGGGCACCCGCAATATCCATCTTTGCTACTGGAGCAAAGCCTCATCATAATCAATGCCACGCACTTGGTGGAAGCCTTTAGCTACTAGCCTAGCTTTCCGTCTGGTGATTTTCCCATCTACAGCACTCTTGGTCCTGTAGACCCATTTGCATCGGACAAGTTTCCTTCCTGAAGGAAGGGGGACCAGATCCCAAGTCTAGTTCTCGAGGAGGGAGTTATCCTCCTCCTCCATGGCAAACTCCCAAGATGGATGCCCAACAACCTCAGCATAAGACTGTGGATCAGAAGACTGAACCAAATGACAATGCTAGGAGGGCGATGGTTCAGTGGCAACGAGGACAAGAGGAGGCTCAATAAACTCTGAGCTAGTCGTCTGCAGATCAGAATTATCCCCCACAAGACCATTTCTAGCAGCTGGTTGGTCTTGTGCATATATCTCCCGTAAGCTCCTTGTTCTTTGATTTATGACAGGGGAATATGATTCACTGGTGGAAGCCCGATCTGGGCTTGGATGTGGATCATCATTTCCATGCACTAGATTTGTATCTGAAGACTCAGTCTCTGCATTTGCATGCTCTTCCTCGGCATCTGTATGATCTGTATCTGCATCTGAGTGCACTGAGTCATCATCTCGGACATGAGGTAGATAAAAAGTGTCTGCATGCGGCGATTGAGGTGCATGCGAAAGACTTTCCTCAAATTTGACACTTCGCTCAATGATGAGCTTGTCCGTAGAGGGAATGAGGAGTCGATATCCCTTCACACCATCAGGGTATCCAACAAAGATGCACTCAATGCTCTGTGGATCAAGAGCTTTCCTCTTTTCAGAGGGGATTCGGGCCCATGCTCGAGAGCCGAAAACATGGAGGTGAGTGATCTCTGGTTTAGTGTCGCTCCAAGCCTCAAAGGGGGTCTTATCCTTGATAGACCTATGAGGAGATCTGTTCTGGATGTAGTTAGCACAATTAAGTGCTTCGGCCCATAGCTTATGAGGCAATGACTTAGCATGCAGCATGCAGGAAGCCATCTCTTTGAGAGATCGGTTCTTTCTCTCAGCAACTCCGTTCTGTTGCAGAGTGTATGGAACTGTGTACTGCAACTGTATGCCGGACTGAAGGCAAAGGTTCCGAAGTACTGTGTTAACATATTCCACCCCATTGTCTGTACGGAGGGCTTTGATCTTTCTCTCTGACTGTGTCTCAACTAGTGCTTTGAAATCTTCAAAGTTCTCAAAAACTTCAGATTTGTTCCTGAGAAGATACACCCAAGTATACCGTGAGAAATCATCAATAAATGTAAGCACATACCTTGCTTTATTGATGGAAGTATGAGGAAAGGGCCCCATGAGATCACTATGGATTAGATCTAGAGGAGAGGATGCTTTGTGAGTCTTGCTGGTGTCAAACTTTTCTCTGGGATGTTTGCCAAGAACACATCCTTCACAAACTCCTTCGGAGAAACTGATATTTGGCAAGCCTTCCACCATCTCATTCTTTCTTAGCTGCTGCATATACCTGTAATTTAAGTGACCAAACCTTTCGTGCCAAAGCCTACTACTATCATCAGCATGTGTAAGCAATAAGGAGGATTCAGATTCAATAAATTCAAAAAATGTATACAGTCTGGCTCCATTGTTTACCTCACCGGTTGCAATTTTTGAGCTGCTATGTAGGTCATATATGTTCACTGCATCTGGAGTGAATTCCACTCTCTTTCCGGTGTCGGAATGAGTGATCTGATAAACTGAAAGTAGGTTTACCGAAAGTTTTAGAACATGAAACACATCTTCAAAGCTTCCGTGTAAAAGTTCCACTCTACCTTTTCCGATGACCTCAATAGGTGAGTCATCTCCCATGAGGATGGAAGGTCCTTTGCATGCATCCAAAGAGGAATAGACTTCCTTTGTAGCAACCATATGATGTGATGCACCAGAATCTATAATCCATGCATCAGGGGAAGAATTAATTGCAACTAAAGCATGAAAATTGTTACCTTTCCCGTGTGGCGGATCCTCAGTTTTCTTCTTGGCGCCTTGAGGGATGTGGTCCCCAAGATTGTGCTTCTGAAGGATTTATGCCATTTGGTCAATTTATTTCTTCATGCAAGAGGATTCTGGATGGAATCCTCTTTGAAAGTAGGTGCATCTGTTTCCTTTCTTCCCTTTCTCATTTCTCAAACCAGAGGAGTCATTGAAGGGCTTGGTGTACCCTTCCTTCTTTGGATGGGAATGCGCTTTTCCCTTGTCTTTTTGCTGCTGATTTTTCTAATTTGAATCAGATCTGTGATTTTATTGTGGTTGTCATCATGCACAGCAAGTGCATGCGCTTTTGGAGGTTTGATTTTCCCCATGCCAATGAGTTTATCTTGCTCAAAAGTGAGGGACTCCATGAACTCTTTGAGAGAAGGAATAGTGTAGGATTTGCCTGTTGTGAGCCTTACTGAATGAAATGTAGACACAAAGACGAAGTATTCTGGTCCAAGCTTTGACATAATAGAGAGAACTTGGCAACTCTCCTCCTTGGATTTGTCAATTCCACAACGCTTGAGTTGCAGCTATAGATCATTATATTTGGTGAAGAAGTCTTGAATTATGTCATAGTTCCGTGGATCCAATAACAGCAGCTCCACTTCGAGCAGATGTCCTTTCATCTCATCCTATTTCCCATAAAGTTCTTCAACCTTTTTCCAAATCTCATTGGGAGTATTGCAGGCAGATAGATGAAACTGAAACTCTGGGGAGATGCACATGCATATGGATCCGTGGGCCTCATCCATGCGGTTGAGGTACTTGGATATGGCTAAAGTGGGTTCCACTTCTGCAACCATGGTAATCTTGTACAACCCTTTTTGACGAAGGTATCGAGCCATTTGGTCCTTCCATTCCTGATAGTTGTACGGTGTTAGGATCGATGCTTTGGGAAACTCCATTTTTCTGTCGATCTTCAATCTCCAAGATGTAATACTTGCAAAATAAAGTATTGGTGTGCCTTTTATCTAGCAACTTGTGGGCTCTGATACCATGTAAATGTGTTATAAAACCTGCACAGATGAATCTAGCTAGTAAAGGTTGAACACACAACTTTGCAGAGCAAAAACACTAAAAGAAAATCGGAAGAACAAAAGAATGATTCATTAGAAAATAGGTTACAATGCTCATGATATAGCATTACCGGGTGAAGATCCCAAGGTAATGCACCATAGTGGTGATCAATGAGAAGACTCAACACCTACAACAAGTTCCGGAGAGAACTAGCTAGTTGTGGAGTGAAAGAAGGAGAAAATCAGGGAGTAAATCATGCAGCAGAACTAACCAGTTGCGAAGTTAAAGAAGGAGCAAATCAGGAAGTAAATCATGCAGAAGAACTAACCAGTTGCGGAGTTGAAGAATGAGCAAATCAAGGAGTAAATCATGCAGAAGGAATCTTGCATGTAGTCCCATGCTCTAACTAAGAGTCCGCATGTAGGTGTGTAGTAGTTCCAACAAATATTACAACCAATCAATGATTTGAATATGCAAGACAACTCTATGGAAAATAATCAGAGGCGGAGCCTCCCCCCAAGATCAAGACAACTACAAAGCTCTTCACTTTACAGGAGGTGGAAATTGGAATTAAGAAGCTGAAAACAGGAAAGGAAAAGGACTTGGTTGAACTTCAAGCAGAGTATCTAAAATGGGGAATGAACACTCTTGCATTACACATCATGGAAATATTCAACAACATCATTCAGCATGGATTCCCAAGAGACTGGACAACTTGCCTAACAATACCTCTTTTTAAAAGTAGGGACATTAATAAACCTTCCAATTATAGAACCATTATGAGCAATCCTTTGCTTGTAAAGATTTTCAATAGCATGGTAGAAAATAGAATTAGTAAGTGGGCAGAAGTAAAAGAAAAGAAGGCAAAAGAACAAGCGGGTTTTAAGCCAAATAATTCTATCGTGGATTATGGTATCACATTGAGAAACATTATTGAAAAGGTTTGGGAGGAAAAAGAAGAAGCATTTTGCTACTTTGTTGACTTCAGAAAGGCATTTGACACAGTTTCTAGAGATATATTATGGCGTAGAATGGAAGAACTTGAAATTCCTTTGCATTATAGAGTTGTTGTCCATAGCCTTTATGAAGAGGTGAAAGTCAAAATTAGAACCTCAACAAGTATTTTAGAAAGCTTTAGAAGTGACATTGGAGTCAAGCAAGGTTGACCTCTATCCCCTACTCTTTTTGGTTTATATATTGATAAACTGGAAGAGTGGCTAAATATGCAAGGTGGAGCTGGTGTTCGGTTGGGGGAGTTTGTGATAAAGCTTCTTTTATATGCTGATGATCTTGTATTAATTTCTAAATCAGCCCATGGATTGTAGACGCACCTATATGCCCTTGAGCATTTTTGTAGAGCAGCGGGAATGCAAATCAATACTAGCAATAACAAAATAATGATTTTCTCTAATAAAAGGAAGCCAAGCCAGCATACGTTTTTCTTTGAAAGAAACATTCTTGAAGAAGTAAATGAGTACAGGTACCTCGTGATTGATTTCAACAACAAACTTAATTGGGAGGACTGCAGAAAGTAGAGAATTTTAGGAGGGTGGAAAGCATTATATGCTCTTCAAAACAGATGTAGAGAGGCAGAGTTATGGGATTAGAAAATGATTAAAGTTCTTTTTTGACTCCTAGTTTGTCTAGTGATGCTATATGGGTGTGAATTGTGGGCTAGCAACACCCCGTCTCAAAAAGGAAACAAATTGAGAAAATCCAAAAAATCTTAATCATGAGCAAGTTCAAAATGAAAAGTTTAGTACCTTATGAGATAATGTTGAGTGAAAGAGGAGCAACTCCCATCGAAGCAGTTGCTACGGTGTGGCTCATAATATATCTAAAATGAATTGAGCAAATGGGAGTAGGTAGATGGCCTAATGTTATCTTCAATGAAGGCATGAGTGAAAGAAAGAAAATATGGATGATACAAAACTACACATGGATGCAAAAATGGAATATCTACCTCAATGCTTGTCCCAGAAATGGCAAGGAGCTAAAGAATTTTGTTATGGAGAAATTTCGTAAACACGTATGAGGAAAAGAGTTGGGTAGAAAGAATAAGTCCTACTTTGAGGAATTCAACCCTATGTGTGATCTACAACAAAATGACTTCATTGGAGCTAGCATTTCGTGGAGGGAAAAGGTTATTATTGCTCAATTAAGAACAAACTCACATCAACTTTAGTGTGAAGCAGGACAGTGAAAAAGGCCTAAACAAGCTTGGGAAGAACGGGTGTGTACATTTTGCATGTATGGGGCAGTGGAATCGGAAAAACATTTCATTTTGGAATGTTATGCATTCAAAGACATCAAAGAAAGTTATACGAATATGTTAGCATCGGTTTCTTGGCATTGCCTTTCAAGCGAGGGGATTGTTGGAAGGTTAGGCCAGCTCATCATCAATTTGAATAAGAAAATGATTGAATTGCAAAAAGAAAAAAGCAGTGAACCTATGGCCCCATAGACTATTTTTAGTCTCGTGGACGTTAAAATATCATTTCATTTATTATACTCTGGCACTAATAGTGATCTTTCGATTGGATACATTGACAATGACTTTGCGGGTAGCATGGACAATAGGAAGAGTACTTCAAGATATGTTTTCCATCTTGATCTAGGTGTGATTTCTTGGGCATCCAAGAAGTAACCCATTGTGACAACCTCATAAGTTGAAGCAGAGTATGTAGGAGCAATAATAGCAGTTTGTCAAGCAATTTGATTATGCAAAGTATTGGATGATCTAAAACAAGAACAAGAGGGACCAACTATAGTGTATTGTGACAACAACTCAGCAATAACTCTGTTGAAGAACCATGCTTTTCATTAGAAAAGAAAGCATATTGATATGAGATAAAAATTCATTAGATATCTTGTAAACAATGGAGAAATCCACTTGGAATCTTGTCAATAGGAAGAGAAATTGGTTGGCATATTCAGAAAGCCATTGACAAGAGATGTATTTGAGTTTCATAGAATATTAGGTGTTCTAAGATTAATTGAGACATAGACTAGCAAACTGTAGTCATCATACTTATGGGTGAGTTTTAGAGATAACTACGGATTAATTGTGGTTTCTAGTAGTTTATATTGAGTCTAAATTTAGGAAGAATTAGTCAATCATACATGTGTGAGATAAAATTAACATATCTATTATTAACATTCTAAAGATCTGTCTAGATGATTTTCCATAATATTTTAAGTCAAGTTAATCAATGTATCTTTCAATTAATTCGAGTTAAAGAGAAACACCTCTATTGTGCTATTATGTTGTGAGTAGTATTTTTGTGGGTTATTTTGTGAGTATTTTTAAGTTTGGTTTCCTCCTCTATCCCTTCAATTAATTGCAACAAATATGTCTATCTACAAAGGAAAAATAATCATTATGTTGTAACAGTCTTATGCTAAAATGTCTCAAGTCTAATTTGGGTTATTACAAAATATAAATATTTAAAATTTAATGGCAACATTATTATGTATTATCCATCTCTATAATGTGCAAGGGAGATACAGAAGGAAAAAATGAATGTAATATGTTCATAATGGCAAAATAAACCTATAATGCAATTAAAGTAAAAAAGTAATAATTATAGGTAATTGACATAGACCATTAGGAATAATGAGAAAATATAATTACACATGGATATAATTGTATTAAGATATGTCAAGTATTGTATGGTAGCAAGTATGACATGGAAAGTGATTGTTTCTATAAAAGAGAATTTGATGGTAATTTTCAACTTAAGAGTTTTATCTTTTATCTATCCATATTTATTACAAATGGTATCAAACCACTCAATATAGAGGCACTTAGAAGGCTAAAGCAATGTATGCGTAAATCAAAGTAGCATAATAACAACATGAAATGAAATAAACAAGCTAGAATCAAGATCAAACAGCCGTTAGACCCCATATCCACATTTCGCTAGAATCGATAGATACTCGTGCTTAGTACAAATTAATTGCATTACTGAATAAATCATATTATATAATTGCAACTCATATTTAAATGAAAAATCACGAAAAAAAATAAAATTTAATATATCTATAAAACATAATCTAAAATATCCAAAATAAATAATAAAATATAATGGATCATAATTATAAAATTACAGCCTCCATATAATTTCAGAAAAACACATATTAAAAAAAAATAAATATAAAATATATATATATATATATATAATATAGATAGATATATATTAACATAAATGTTCTCAATACTCATTAATATAAACAAATAAACGGCAATATATTGAAATATGTTAAATGTTATATTAACCAGTATGGCTAATAAGTGATTGATTCCATTAAAATATTAAAAATGTTAACTTGCGTATGATTTTAATTATTCTGAATTTAAAAGATTTGTCCAATCGTACTACCGCCTTGCCATAAAATACGAACATAATGCGAATGTATATTGCTGCCAGCTGAAAGTTTTCAAATCAAATATCAACTTACTTTCCTTGACCTAAGATGTGTCAGAGCAACCTCCAGCTGACGTTCAAGCTGCTGTAGCTCCTTAACATTTAACGGACCCAGATCTTCCCCCAACAAATGCCTACAGTTTCATGTAAAGTTTACATGAAGCACAGAAATTTCATAAAGTAAAAAGAATTCGCTCGTAAATCAATTCAGCTTCATTATATTTATAAGCAAATGAAGGAAATGGGAATATTATTATCGTTTGAGGATACCTTTGTGATCGCTGCAGGAGCTCAACCTTACCCTTCAACTTTGTAACTTCTTGGTGCCAATTCTGCTATATAAACAACAGTTCATTAGAAGTGTCAAAGTCGGGATTATTTCTAATTCATTAGAAGTGTCAATGTCGGAATAATTTCTAATAACTAGGAAACTTAACCTGTACTAAAAAACAGTAGCTTATTGGTCAGTCGACTTTAGATGCATTTTCAAGATGATTGGTATTTTCACCAGAGAAGATGGATCTTCAAGCCCATTCAAATCATGTTAAAAACATACCAAGGCCGAAGACTGGACTATTAGTAATATTTTTTAAGTTGGCATTATTTCTAATAACTGCGAAACTTAACCTCTACTAAAAAAAATCAGCATGGATAATTAGTAATATTTTTTAAGTCGGCATTATTTCTAATAACTGCGAAACTTAACTTCTACTAAAAAAATCAGCAATTTACTTGTTGGATTTTCAAGCTGATTGGTATTTAAGTAGATGGATATTCAAGCTGATTTGTACTAAATTAAAGACATGCCAAAGGCTAGTACATGCTTTTTAGGCTACTAAATTCTTGTTCCATGTCCTAAGCATCGGCCAAGTCTTCTTACCTGGCCAATTCTGTTACCTCTGTCTTGTTTTATTACAACATAATTATATATTTGGCGGTTGAGATATTAATCTCACTGTTACTTAGTTATTGGTTAGGTCTCATTTTAATTGATTTCTTGTTTGTCAAGTGTTATAAGAAGTTCAGTCTTACTTGACTTCTACTCATAGGTGTTGAGTTTTACTTAAGTTATTTATTATTGATGTTTAAGTTATTTATTATTGATGTTTACTATGTAACCTATTTTAGTCAGTCAGAATATTGAGAAGAGAAATCTCTGCTCCACTTTTTAGTTTCAATCTTTGTCATAGTATCGAGTTCAGCCTGTGTAAATCTCCTTGAGAGCAACACAGATTCACTCTTTGTCATGGTATCAGAGTTCAGCCTGTATAAGACTCTTTGAGAGCAACAGAGATTCAATCTTTGTCATGGTATCAGAGTTCAGCCTGTGTAAAACTCCTTCAGAGTAGAGAAAGACAAGTTTGCATAAGATTTCGTGAGATAGCAGCACCTTGAGTGAAGAAAAAGTGTAAACCTCTTTGAGAGCAACATTTCATACGGGTGTATTAAAAAAAAAAAAAACAGAGATTCGCTACAGAGATCGTAGCAAAGTAAAACTTACTGCGAAATTGGGTTGAAGAAAAACCTGATAATTTTTTGTCCGCAGTGTTCAAGAGTCAAACCAGTACGTGAGTAACACCACTAACGCTGGACAGTGAGAAGATCAAAGGCGTCTGTTGCCGCGTTAGCAAAAGTTAGCCGAGAATCAAGTTCACGAGTCAATAGTTTTCAAAAAGTCAATCTTCGCCAATTGTAAGAAAGGTACTCGGTACTATTTTCAAATTGCGTTCATATGTTTAATGAATTTTTGTTAAACCGTATGATTTGAAAAATGAAGGTTTTAATACTTTAAAAATTCACGAGCCAATAGTTTTCAAAAAGTCAACCTTCGCCAATTGTAAGAAAGGTACTCCGGAGTCGGTACTATTTTCAAATTGCGTTCTATGTTTAATGATTTTTTTGTTAAACCGTATGATTTGAAAAATAAAGGTTTTATTAATTTAAAGGTTCACGAGTCAATGGTTTTCAATGGTAAGAAAGGTACTCAGTACTATTTTCAAATTGCGTTCATATGTTGAAAAATGAAGGTTTTGATGCTTTAAAAGAGGCGTACTGTTTTTTGTTTTTTATTCTAACTTAGATTTTTTAAAGTTGTTTTTAAATAAAAAAATTTGAAAAGGGAGAAAGAGGAAAAAAAATGAGTTTTTTAAATAAAAAATTGAAAAAAAAAATTAAATAAAAATTTAGGAAGGAAAATGATTTTTTTAAGGAGATTTAAAAGAAAACGCAGATATTTTGCATTCAAGGAAATGGCTTCCTCGAGTGCTTTCCCATAGACCCCGACTTTGTTTGGCAAAAATTATGAGTTTTGTTTTTTGAGAATGATGACATCCCTGCAAGCCCAAGAGTGTTGGGAAACACTTCAGACTGCATATGTAAAGCCGACTCAAGAAGCATGGGCAGCCATGACTAATAATCAGAGGAATGAAACGAATGAACTCAAAAAGAAAGAACACAGAGCCAAATATTGGATTCAAAACTCAGTAGATGACTATATTTTCGACAAGATAACAAGTGCATCCACAACACATGAAGCCTGGGAAATCTTGAAAGCTGCATATCAAGGTAATGATACAGTGAAGACAGTGAAATTACAGTAACAGAGATCATAGTTTGAAACCCTAAAGATCACTGACACAGAAAATGTGGATCAGTTCATGACTAGAGTTGTGGGAATAGTAAATTAGATCAAGCTCATCGGTGAAACCATTTCAGATGAGAAAATTGTTCAGAAAGTCTTTCAAAGTATGCCCAAGAAATATGATGTGATTGTAACAGCCATTCTAGAATCCAAAGATCTTACAACTTTCTCAATAGAACAATTGATTGGATCGCTTCTAGCACACGAAACAAGACTCATCTTGACAGAGGATTCCATGGAACAAGCTTTTAAAGCACAACTCTCTTTTGGCAGAGGCAGAGGCAGAGAATATAGAGGCGACAACAAGCGAGGCAGAGGCCGAAGCAAAGGCAGATCAAAGTATCATCATGTAGCAAAACAATGGAGACCTCCACAAAATCAAACTCAAAGAAGCAGAGCTTGGAGCAAATATAATGCCCAGTGTTATTACTGCAAAAAATTTGAGCATTATGAAAATGAATGCAAAAAGAATCAATCAGATCAACACAAAGGCAATGTCCATCTCTCTAACAATGAAGGAGAATCCTCTGAAACAATGTTTCTTTCATGCAATTTTTTTGAAGACACTCACAACAAGGATTTTTGGTTGCTAGACAGTGGCTGCAGCAATCATATGACAGGCAACAAAAATCTGCTTTCTTATCTTGATGCTTCCATAACATCATAAATTACCCTTGGAGATCGTTCTTGCATTAAAAATGTATTGTTCCTATTCTTACTAAACAGAATCAGCAGAAATACATTCCTGATGTTTATTACGTTCCAAATCTGAAACATAACCTCATTAGTGTAGGACCACTGATGGAACATGGTTATGATGTAATATTTCAAGGGAACACATGTTATATCTATAACAAACCTCCCAATAGAACACTGATAGCTAAGGTTGAAAAAACCAAGAATAGAATGTTTCCTTTGACTCTTAGAAGTCGAAATCTTTCACAGTCTTTTGTACACAATGTGTCAAGAATAGATGAGTCTCAGTGATGGCATTCTAGATATGGTCACATGACATTCAAAAGTCTAAGTCAGCTTCAGAAACAGTCAATAGTCATTAGTCTCCCTACTATGAATGAGAAAGACTGTAATTGTGAAATTTGTGTTCTGTCCAAGCATAAAGATATATGTGTTCTGTTTTGCCTTCAAAGCTTGTCCATACAAATATATGTGGTCCAATGCAGACACGATCTATTGGTGGTAGTCTTTATTTTCTGACATTCATTGATGATTATAGCAGGAATTCATGGGTGTATTTCCTCAAAAACAAATCAGATACATTCTCAAGGTTCAAAAAATTCAAAGCAGAAGCAGAAAAACAGAGTGGAAAGTCTTTGAAAGTACTCAGATCCGATAGAGGAGGAGAGTATAAATCTAATAAGTTCAAATCATTTTGTCAACAACAAGGAATCATAATGTAGAACACAACAAGATATAATCTACAACAGAATGGAGTAGCAGAAAGAAAAAATCAGTGAATCATGAATATGGCCAGATGTATGCTTCGTGAGAAGAAGTTATCAAACAATTATTGGGTTGAAGCAATTTCGACAGCAGTGTATGTTCTCAACATATCTCCAACAACCACTCTCCAAAATACAGTACCTCAAGGAGCATGGGATGGTAGAAAGGTAAATGTGTCTCACTTCAGAATTTTTGGATCAGTGGTTTTTCCACATGTTCCTGAGAAGCTAAGAAAAAAGCTTGATGATAGGAGTGAAAGATGTATTTTCATAGGCTATAGTGAGCAATAAAAGGCCTCCAGACTTTATAATCCAGTTACAAAGAAGTTTGTTTTAAGCAGAGATGTAAAAAAGTTTGAAAATAAATCTTGGTCTAATGAAGTTGATGAAGCTTCAAGTGAGTCTTCCACCACAACCACCTAGATTGCAGGTTGAAGAAGAGCCATACCATTTTGAAAATGGTACATCTTCAAGCAGTGAATCCATCATTGATTCAACATCTTCAGAAGACAATCAAAAAACAAGAAGCATCAGAGAAATATATGTGCATAGGCATGAATTTGACCAACATAATAAGTTTCCATTTCTTTCATCTCAACCAACTCATTTTGAAGAAGCAGTTAAAGAAAATCATTGCGTAGAAGCAATGAACGAAGAAATCACTGCCATAGAAAAGAATCAAACTTGGGAATTAGTTGATCTTCTAAGAGACAAAACCAGAATTAGTGTAAAATGGGTATATAAGACCACGCTGAATGAAAAGGGAGAAATTGAGAAACATAATGCAAGGTTGGTTGCCAAAGGATTCTCACAACAGTTCGGTGTTGACTACGGTGAAACCTTTGCTCTAGTAGTAGGGTTAGACATTGTCAGAACCATTTTGTCCACAGCGGCTCAGCACAAATGGAAAGTCTATCAGCTTGATGTAAAATCTACTTTCCTAAATGGTATATTGCAGGAAGAAGTTTATGTAGAGAAACCTCCTGGTTTTGAATTTCCAGGACAGGAACATAAGGTATACAGATTGAAGAAAGCCTTATATGGTTTGAAACAAGGTCCACGAGCTTGGTACAGTCGCATTGACACATATCTCATCAAAAGTGGTTTTCTCAGAAGCAATCATGAGCCAACTTTGTATACCAAAATGCATGAAGATAAAATTCTGATTGTATGCCTTTATGTAGGTGATCTTCTTTATACAAGAAATATGATGTTAGAAGATTTCAAAGCAACAATGAAAAAAGAGTTTGATATAACAGATCTAGGAGTCATGAAATATTTCTTAGGCATTGAAATTCACCAATCTGCTAAGGGAATTTTTGTCGGTCAATAAAAATATGCTAGTGATATCATTCAAAAGTTCAAAATGACCAATTGCAAACCTGTAGATACACCAATTGCTTAAGCCACAAAACTGAGCAAAGAAGATGTAGCACCACCAGTTGATTCCACACTATATAAAAGTCTAGTTGGTAGCTTGTTATATCTCACTTCAACTAGACCTAATATTATGTGTGCAACAAGTTTTGTCTCCAGGTTTATGCAGTCACCTAAGATTTCTCATTAGAAAGTTGCAAAAAAGATCTTAAGGTATATTGCCGAGACAATAGATTATGGTTTGTTTTATACACATGCCGAAAATTGTTCACTTTCAAGTTATACAGAAAGTGATTATGCAGGGAGTTTAGATGATCACAAAAGCACCTTAGGGTATGCTTTTCATCTTGGAATCAATCTGATTTCATGGGCATCCAAGAAACAGTTAACAGTTTCAATATCTTCTGCAGAGGCAAAATATGTAGCAGTAAATTCAACAGCTTGTCAAGCTATGTGGTTGAGAAGATTATTGAAAGATATTTCAAATATCCAGAAGGAACCAACTCCAATCTACTATGATAAAAATTCAATTATTTCCTTATCAAAAAATCATGTATTCCACAAAATGAGCAAGCACATTAACACTCATTTTCATTTCACCCAGAAGCTTGTCAATAATGGGGACATAGTACTTTCTTTTTGTGGTTCGAAAGATCAACTAGCAGACATTTTCACAAGCCATAAGGAAAGAATGTATTTGAATTTCAAAGAAAACAACTTGGCATTGAAAGTGTCACTACATGTAACAGTTGAGATTAGGAGGGGATGTTGAGATATTAATCTCACTATTAGTTAGTTGTTGGTTAGGTGTCATCTTAATTGATTTCTTGTCTACTACCAAATAGAGACTACCAAATAAGAGAAAAAGTGCAACACATCCCACTTCATCTTCCACATTTTCCCCACGAGTTTCTCCTTCCACTATAGGCTCAGGCTCAACACACCCACTCACTGCTTCTAGAGGAAGAATGACACCAATGTAAAAGGGGTAGAGGGAGTTGTTGAAAGTTGATATTTTAGAGCATCATGGTTAGCCTTGTAGGTTTGTAATATCTAGATCCCTCATGATGATCATCTCAAGAGATACACCTTTTTGTTATGATGTGATTTTCTTTTATCTTATTAAGACTTATGACTTAGGAGAGGCATGACATATCATATTTCAGTATCAATGTTTGATGTACCACTTGAGATCTTATACATTTTATATAGTAGTTTTATCTTCATATTTAAGTGACAATGTGCTTGTTTGAAATTGATGTTGCTTCCTCGATATTGTCGATAATTAAAATTTTGTATTGAGATGATAAATTGTTGATGACAATAAATGTAAACATATATATAAGAATTGTCTCAACTGTACATATAACTTCTGCAAATTTACAACGTTTAAGGCAAGTTATGTTACCCGTGTTGTTTTATATAATTTTAATATATTTATATATTTGTAGGTATATATATTGGAGTGGTGTCTACGATATAAATATATTTTTATATTTACTGACATGTTAAATCTTGATATTTATTATATCATATTTAGTAACATTAACTAACATGTTTATTCTTGATATTTTGATCTAAATTGGAACATTATCCATCTCGATGCATTTGGAGTGGAAAAAATGTAGGAATCAGCTCATGGGACCGTATTTACCAGCGGGACGCAGTTTGGCAAAACAAGTTCTAAAACCTTCTAACAACGTTTTGAGGCATCAAATGACATTTTTTGGGGGTAAAACTTTGCTACTTTAGTATGTCACCTTTGTATGTTATTCTACAGATAGAGATCATTCCAACAACGCAAGAATCACGTTAATCGGAGTTTCTATGCAAAAGTTATGTCACTTAGAAGTTGACATTTCACACCTATAGTTCAGAAGGATGTCGCGTCAACCCCCACTATTTATGGAAAAGGGGCTAGCCACATGTTTGTGATGTAAAAGACTTTAGAATAGTCTATTTTGTAACTCTAGTTAAGAGTTGATGTAGTCAAATTAGCCACTAGTACGATATCGAGTTGTGTTATAACTGGGCCACTAGGAGGAAGAGGCATTCCATTTTTAGAGAGCATTTTGTTCCATAGCTGTGAAAAGATAGCCAGGATAAATAGGAAGTAGGGCATGTTACTTCTTTGTACCGGCAGCCTTATTTCTAGATAGAGAAAGAGAGCGAAGCGACCTCACATTCCATCTATGTTTTCTCCCGAAAGGGTTTTCTGGAGAACATGTCTTTTCTCTTGTTTGTGTGTGTGTGCTTATTTTACAGATTATATTTACTTTATCATATTTTGTAACATCTTTAATGTTGACTCTTATTTTACTAAATGCCTAGCTAAATAACATCAAGTTCCTTATTTTTTTAAAACCTCTTATTGATGTGGAGTTATAGTAGTATTATTTTAACACTAGATTAGATCCATCTTAACTCTGGATCCACCAAGAGTCGAGAGGGAGAAAATTTCTTGAATATCAAGAGATTTGAGATTCAAGAGGTTTGATCATTCTCGACTCGGTAGATCTAAAGTTAAGATGGATCGAGGCTGGTTTAATTTCCCCATTAAATAGGCTATATTCTACATGAATACCATGGGTTCTCATAAACCTGGAGCTCAAAAACCACTAGTAACTTCACCAAGTCAAATTTACTTTAACTACTAACAAAAAATAATAAAACAAATAATGTATATCTTTTACATTAATCTCTCTATTTTATTTTTATTTTTATATATTTTAATGAGTCAAAAGGTTTAAAAAAACAAGACATGATATTACAACATCTCTTACATACTAAACTAAAAAACACTCTCAACAAAATTATTTTAAAGCTCGTCTAAATTCCTACTTCCAGTCTTCCATTTGCGGGAATTCCTATTTCCAATCTTCCATTTGCGGGAACGAATTGCTTCTATATTGGAAAACTCAAAATGAGGATTTTCCACTTTGTTACTTGATATAAATAATCATTCAGTTTATCTCACGTGGATAAAATATAAGTTTTTCATCAGATTCTTGTCATTATTTTTATTACACTCTCATTTATATCAAGGTTTTAAGTATTTTAATTGTCAATGATTCGTTGGAAAAAATCTCAGTTTAGTCCATTTGGTGTTAATATACTTGATCATTACGCAAATAACACAATAAGTGTCAATTCCCATATAAATTCACGTCATCTTAAGTGTTTTGGTAGAGAGATAAATCTTAATTAGATTAAGTTTAATGTGTTATGATTTCCAGGTTTATTTTGTACCTCTGAGGATGGACAAGGAGCGATGATACTAACAAGCCAAGGAACAATTACAAAGCAACGAGACATGCGTTCGCATCAAAAAAATAAGAATCCTTTGTGTTCAGTGCGAAAAATTGAGTAATCACATTAAATGTTGCAACAAGGGAGATTCTAACGACGGATGGAACTTAAGAAAATGTACGCATAAGTGAGTGTTTTTTTTGGTAGAAGAAGATATATTTTTCATGGAAAATTTATATTTATAGTTGAAGGTGTCGAGGCACTGACATGTAGTACATAAATTCATATTGCTAGCACTCACGTGGTATATAATAATGAATTGATATTTTAACATTTATGAGATTAAAATAGTTTATGAGATCACGAGTTCTTTGCTTTTTTGCTTTTTGTAATTCAATTATTTTCTTATTCAAATTGATAATGAGCTGATCCAACTTTCTATCAACTCTTTCGCTGAAAAGATAATGCCAAGAAATTGATGCTAACATATTCTCATAACTTTTTTTGGTGTCTTTGAACATATCACATCCCAAAAAAAAATGTTTTTCCAATTCCATTGCCCCATACATGCAAAATTTACACACCTGTTCTTCCCAAGCTTCTTTAGGCGTATTCCACCATCTTGTTTCACACCAGAGTTGATGCGAGTTGGTTCTAAATTGAGCAATAAGAACCCTTTCCCTCCACAAAATGTTAGCTCCAATGTACTCTTTTTGTTGGAGATCATACGTAGGGTTGAATTCCTCAATGTAGTACTTCTTCTTTCTACCCAACTCTTTTCCCCACATCCGTTTACGAAACTTGTCAATAACAAAATTCTTTAGGTCCTTACTATTTGTGGGACAGGAATTGAGGTAGATATTCCATTTTTGCATCCATGTGTAGTTTTGTCTATCCATGTTTTCTTTCTTTCACTCATGCCTTCATTGAAGATAACATCAGGCCATCTACCTACTTCCATTTTCTCAATTCTTTTTAGATATCTTATAAGCCACACCATAGAAATTGCTTCAATGGGAGTTGCCCCTGTTTCACTCAACATTATCTCATAAGGTACCAAACATTTTATTTTGAACTTGCTCGTGATCAAACATTTTTGGATTTTCTCAATTTCTTTCCATTTTGAGACGGGGGTGCCGCTAACCCATAATTCACACTCATATAACATCACAGGACAAACTAAAAGTCCAAAAAGCACTTTAATCATTTTCCAATCCCATAACTCTGCTTCTCTACATCTCTTTTGAAGAGCATATAATGTTTTCCACCCTCCTAAAATTCTCTTCTTTCTGCAGTCTTCACAATTAAGCTTCTTGTTGAAATCAATCTCGAGGTACCTATACTCATTTACTTCTTCAAGAATGTTTCCTTCAAAGAAGAATATATGTTGGCTCTGCTTCCTTTAATCAGAGAAAATCATTATATTGGTCTTTCTAGTATTGACTTGCATCCCCATTGCTTTACAAAAATGATCAAGGGCACATAGATGCATCTGCAATCCATGGGCTGATTTAGCAATCAATACAAGATCATCAACATATGAAAGAAGATTTATCACAAACTCCCCCAACCGAACACCATCTCTACCTTGCAAATTTAGCCGCAATTCTAGTTTATCAATATATAAACCAAAAAGAGTAGTGGATAGAGGGCAACCTTGATTAACTCCAATGTCACTTCTAAATCTTTCTGAAATGCCCACTGAGATTTTGATTTTGACTTTCACCTCTTCATAAAGTCTATGGACAACGACTCTATAATGCATAGGAAATTCAGGTTCTTCCATTCTACACCACAACTTATCTCTAGGGACTATGTCAAATGCCATTTTGAAGTCAACAAAGCAGCAAAACATTTCTTCTTCGTCCCCCCAAACCTTTTCAATGATGTGTCTCAACATCATACCATGATCCACTATAGAATGCTTCAGCCTAAAACCCGTTTTTCCTTTTGCCCTCTTTTCTTTTACTTCTGCCCACTTACTGATTCTACTTTGTACCATGCTACCGAAAAGCTTTACAAACAAAGGATTGATCACAATGTGATCCAGATTTAAAGAGGAACGCAATAAAATACAGAGATAACCATATACACAAAGATGCAGCGGAAATAATACTTCATTTCATTAATGGAAAATACTGAAATATGCTTACAACCGGAAATAGAAATAAACCAGCTAGGCGATGGTAGCTTATCTCTGAGAAGAGATGTGTGGCTACAT
>APFE030076803.1:423058-457269 GCA_000404065.3 Pinus taeda
TATAATTGGAAGGATTATTAATGTCTCATTGCTAGGCTAGTTGACGAGTCTCTTGGGAATCCTTGTTGAATGATGTTGTTGAATATTTCCATGATGTGCAGTGCAAGAGTGTTCATTCCCCATTTTAGATACTCTGCTTGAAGTTCAACCAAGTCCTTTGCTTTTCCTGTTTTCAACTTCTTAATTCCGATCTCCACCTCCTATAACGTTAAGAGCTTTGTAGTTGTGTTGATCCTTGGGGGAGGTTCAGCCTCTGATTCTTTCTCATAGAGTTGTCTTGCATATTCAAGCCATTGACTGGTTGTAATATTATTTTTGATTTGCTTCTTCCTTGGTTGAAGTTCCTACTAGAAAATATTTTGGTTATTTTTGCCTAGATATATTAATTCTTCTCGCCTTGTTTCCATGAACTCATATAACTTTACATTCACATTCCCCTTCATTACATTCATATTCCCCTTCATTACATTCATAATAATGAGTTTGTTAGAGATACTAACATTCTCAAAAGACTTTCTTTGGCCATACTTGTTCTTTATCACGTGTTTGTCAACAGGATTTTGAAGAAGGAAAATTCTCATACAAGATCAAAAATATATTTTAGTGTTGATGGAAGTGATGTTCAAAGGGAACAACAAGAAGTTGAGCATGGTTTATTGTAACATTAATGGTTTTGAGTGCAGTGTATAATTTTATGATTTATTTAGCCATGTAAAAATTAATTTTATCAAAAAGGTGTGTATTCCACCCTTTTACTTGTGATTAATTCTTGTGCATATTCAGAAGTGTATTGCGGAGACCTTTCTAATTAACAATGGAAAAGTCATATCGGGGCCCACGAAGTGCTTGAGGGTTAGCATTGGGGGGCGTGGGGCAAGACGTCGTGCACTAGCAGTTTATTGTTGAGACGCGCATTAATTAAAAAGCCAACCGCCCTCAAAAAGGTGTGTATTCCACCCTTTTACTTGTGATTAATTCTTGTGCATATTCAGAAGTGTATTGTGGAGACCTTTCTGATTAACAATGGAAAAGTCATATCGGGGCCCACGAAGTGCTTGAGGGTTAGCATAGGGGGGCGTGGGGCAAGAAGTCGTGCCCTAGCAGTTTATTGTTGAGACGTGCATTAATTAAAAAGCCAACCGCCCTCCCCCTACCTGGGTTTTCTTTCGAAATAACCAACGCACCTCCCCGATATCGTGTGACAATGTGCCATGTTACCCACCAAAATGGGTAACCCCCTAGGAGAAAACTTTTCTCATCTTTTAGACAGCCAACTAGGCAACACCCCTACACGTTAGCTTAATGATGATGATATGCTAGCTCCACCATCGACACTACTCACTACATCTTTTGCCATCTGACTCACTTTATGGACGAAGGTGGGCTACCAATCAATAGGTACTTTGATCATTTTGCAATTGGGTGCTTTTACTTAATGTTTTGGGTATTTAGCATGGATAAATAGGTGATATGGATGATTAAATGATCTTGAGTCTAAATCTATTCTCTCACCTTACCAGCAGGGAGCCTTAGTCTAGTGGGACGTCCCTTAAAGCCCTAGGGTTATAGGAGGGGCACTACTTGGAGGACCTGGATTGAAATAACATGTACATTCTCCCTTCACAATACGAAACACTTTTCATGTCACATTATCAACACTTTATACTATCTTCATTCTTCTGGTCCAACTTGTCATTTGTTCATTGGGATTTAGAACTCTTTTATCCACGTCCTTGAGTAGGGCTACAAAACATTTCCTTGGAAGTTGATGCAACTGAAAGATCGAAAAAGAATAATATGGTTACAATGAAAGAAAAAGAAAACGAAAATCCAAAAGATGACCAAAACATAAGTTAGTGTGTCTGAAAATGCCTAACATGAGCTCCACCCTCCTCATTAGCGATCACCCAATTTCTAAGCACTTGATGCTCCATCTCACTAAAAGGACCCCTTGCATGTCTCACCCCTATTCAGTGATACTCTGCCTCATCTTAAGGGGTGAATTAAATTCTATATCATAAAAAATAAGCTTTGATCTTTGAGCTATGCACCAAAATACAAAGCATTATTAGAAAGAATTAAAAGATACACTAGAGGGTGGAAAAATCAAGATGAGCAGGGTGACTCACACATCCAGATTGCTCTCTCCATGACATCTATATACTCAAGATGTGAACTCCCATTAGTTGGTCCCCTGGATGACATTTGACCATGAAGTCTTTCCCTTCCATTGCCACTTACACTAACACCTATTGATTGAAGGGTTAACCTTCAAATTTCCACCTCCCCTTGGGAGTTGGAAGCATCTAATAGGGTTGGTTAGTTAGCCACACTTATAGATGTGGGGATCACCTTTATGGGACTTGATCTAGATAGATATTTGAAGGTGATCACAGTTTGAAGAATTAATATGCCCTTAGTACCGAAGTATGGTCCACTTAGATGCATTTAGAATTTTCATCTTTAATGAATGGTTTCTTTCATTTGAGTTTGAGTTGATTTTTCCAAGTGGTCCAGAGTGGCAGAGGCCTTGAGGGAACCTCATTCCACATGATTCCCAGGACATTTACTAAATTTTAAAGAGCATGATGCATTGGCAGATGCAGCACTACCCACTTTTCACAGAGCGTTGGGTCTTTTTGATGACCTGAAAAATTGAGATACATCCCAGCGCACCCCCAAGCACCAAAACATTGGGCTTCTCTTGCCTATCATGGAGGATTTTTAACAATCTACTAGTCGACCTAACATGTCGTTGGCCTTAACACTACTTGATGGGCATGCCATGCTCTAGGGCCTAGAAAAAAAATGGTCATCATTAGGATGATTGAGGAGGGCTTGTTACACCTAATGGAGCCCTAACATTGCAGAGAAGAGGCACCACATTGCTCATGTGGCATCCATGGAGATGGCCTCTGGCATCCCCAACTAGACTTTGGACCCTTAGAGCTGCTTTGATACATAATTTGGGGATTTTTGTCAAATGGAGAATGATCATCATACTTGGAGGCATTTTCAGCGTTATCTTTTCCTTGATAGAGCATTTAGAACCAAAAAAAAAAATGATGTTATCATAATTTTAGGCCACGATCATACATATATACTTACATGGCAAATTATGTTGTAAAGTTAGTGAATTGGCTTATAACGCTAATTTACTTTTCGTCCACTCAAAAATCATACTTGTGTAATGACGTTTAGTTAGAAATTAAGAGAGATAAACTTCATATAAATATGGTGTCATAATCACTTCATGAGAACTCGACCTCGCTTAGAAATTTTAGCCTAGCATTTTGTACTTCGCTACTTTTTGGAGATGTGTGCAGCATTCCCTATGTTCACTATTATATTTATAAGCATTCTCTATAATGGCGTATTCCAGTGTGATAATTGTTGCCTATGAAAATTCTGTTTAATGTGATGAAATTATTTACATTGAAATTCATTTATGCCCTGAATGTGATACCAAGGTGTGTGGATACTTCATTTAATATTAAAAATGGTTAATCATGCATTAATGCTTTAATTGATGTTAAAATTATTAATTATTTTGATTTAATATTAAAAACAAGTAATTATATATCTTGTTTTATTTATTAAACTGGAAGTCTGGACATTATTCTATAGTTTAAAAATTATGTTTTTTTGTCCTAAAAGTTATGGAAATTCTAGCCATATTTTGAAAAAAAACAGATTTTTGTAAATCTAAGTAAAAGTTTTTGAATTGAGGCTTCTGTGATCCATAATAGTTATACGTAGAGCTTCGGCATAAATCACATATAGAGAGACCTTTGTCGACGCGTTTCGAACCAACAAGTGTGGTTCATCGTCAGGACAAGTTGAAGAAACAAATCTAGCTATGCGAGTTAAATAGACTGAGCAGAGACTCCAACGGCTAAAACGACCAACGGCTAATTTTGACCTCAGGATTAGCCGTTGGTCATTTTAAGTTGTTACTTTATCATATTTATTGATGATTTCAGCAAAAAGACGTGGGTTTATTTTCTAAAGCAGAAGTCTGAAACTTTTGAAAATCTAAGAATTCAAAGCCCTAGTAGAGAACTAGAGTGAGAGTCAGATCAAGGTATTGAGATTGGATCGTGGTAGAGAATATGATTTGAAGGTATTCCATGCTCACTGGAAACAACGTGGAATTAAAAGGCAATTTACAACTAGATACACACCACAACAGAATGGTGATATGGTGTGTCCCTGGGAGGTTGCAGTAAGTTTCAAGATGGTAGACCCCCCTTCCATAACTAGAACATGGATGTTGGGTCATGCATGGTAACTCTTGTCTCATGTTTATGTTGGTGAGCTTGTAAAACCAAGTAAATGTGGGGTGGGGTGTTATAGTTTCCTCCCAATACAACATCAAAATTCAATGCTTCAGTGCTTCCTCATCCGAGTACAAATTTTGGGTAGAAAGGTAACCTATGTTGCATGAGACATCTGAATAACTAACATTGGAACTCTCTTTGTTGTTCACCACATTCGACGTGTCATACCTCTGTCTAACATTGCAATCATGGTACTATGCTAGTTCATCTTGCTCCAACTTTTCTTGCCTTAACCTACCTCCTCTCCATCATTTGAATGGCATATATATGGGTCGTGTAGAACCTAAGGGTCCTATTGTATTGGTTCCCTTGGGCCAACATGTGGCTCGCACCCTCTCACATGGTGTGGAGCCAAATCAAGTATAAACACACTCTCCATCCTAGCTAATGTTACATCTTTGTGCCCTCAACCGAACTTGTCTAAGGTGGCATAGACAAATGTGCACTTCGTCTAGTCATAAACCATTGACTCTTTGTCCTACGACATCATCTCATCACATCATGTGTTCAACTCATCATAGCAACATGGGTGACTCGGTTGGGCCATGCCATAAGATACACCCTTTCGGCAATTCGCAGTCCCAACTCTCCATACACATTATCGTGCCATGGGTAATGCGATCGACCATATGCTCCCATGTGACTGACTAACTCAGTGGGTCCAAAATTATTTAGTTGCGTGCATGCTCTCCACATTGCACATTAAAAATACAATCTCTGCAAATTCTCGAACTAGGAAACCCAAATTTCCCACCAAGCGCCAATATATCAGGGGCCACACATACATGTGATGGGTGCTTCACACCAAATAATGATGTCCTCATGATCCCCAACTCGATCATGGACAAGACACGTGTGCTCATCACTTAGAGGCTATGACATCCTGCCCCAGTGTAACAACCCCAGGTTAAAAATCCATGTAATAAAGTTAATAATAAAAAATAAGACAAAAGTCATGGGACACGTATTCCAAGTCGAATATTGGGCAAAATATCCTAGTGGGTGTTCATTGGGTTTAACATGGCTAAGGGGAAATTGGCAAAAGAAATGACAAAGGCTTTGGAAAGGCAAGAGGCATTTATTGGCATTTATATATGAAAATAATGAAAATTAGGAGAAAAGGAAAGTGAACGGTCACAGGTTGCATGTGAGGAGGAAAATGAAGGAAAAAGAATGGAAATTGAAGAAAATAGAGGCCTCATTAATAAAAATGTTTCTCAGAATCAGTTCACAACCTTTTGTTAGTTCAAGTTTGGAGCTCTTTCTCTCTATTCTATCTATTCTCCCACACTCTTTCACACTTAGAGTATTCTTGGAGAGCACTCTAGCATTGGAGAAAGGAAGGCAAAGTAAGGACAAAAAATTAAAGGGAAGCAACAATCAAGCAAGGAAGAGCGGAATCAAGCAGCTACAATGGGATTACTTGTAGGTATTGAGTTGCATGTATGATTTCCTTGCTAGTTTTGGCATTCATGGTACATGCATGTGTGTATTTGGTTCTCTTGTTGTCATTGTCATGGGTTTTGCCAAGTGCGATAGTGGTTTTCAGCCTTTCTTTGCCATTCTGAATAGCCATGGTGTGATGGGGTTTCTCTTACTTGGTTGAGCTAAATTGCCTGATGGATTCGAAATTGAGTGGGGTAGTCTCAAGAGGAAACACAAGGCCTAGGAATCCCTGTACCGATGAAGGTGGGATTGTGTATACCCTCCTTGGGCCTAGGAATCCTGGATCAGTAAATGACAAGATATAGAATAAAGCCCAGAGGGTGGAGATGTACAAATTTCTCATGGTTTAGGTGGAGAGATCTGGAGGACTCCATGCTTGTATAGGCCTTGTGATCCCTCGACTGGTATGTGGTGGGATTGCAATAAAGCATGGTAGTGTATGTTTCTTTTTTAGGCCTAGAAATCCCTTGGCAGGATTGCAATAAAGCTTGGTGATATAGATGAGGGCTTGGGCCTAGGAATCCCTTGGTGGATTGCGGTAAAGCCTGAGGAAGCCTTTGTTGTTTTGATATAAGTCCCACATTCATGCTTGGAGTATGGCACGGGGATGATTGGCTAAAAAAAGATTTGGTTCAGCCCAATATATGGTCAAGTGGTACGCGAAAGTCCCTAGCTTGGTTGCCTTTTTCATATGTTAATAAGAGATTTTTTCCTCTTCTGTTCCCTGTGTAAATGTACTTGTTAATATGCGGTTTTAATGGTTGTTCTATCATTGTTATTCTATTGGTTATAGGCATGGTTTATGACAGACTTTGGTTATGGCTATCATCATGTTTTGATTAGTAAATGACATCTTAATGAATGTTGGACCTAATAGATGATAATACCACTATTGTGAGAGGGAATCAGACCTTCTTGACAATTCTCAGATAAGTATGAATTCCCTATGTTCAAATTTGTTGTTATGACCTGTAGATTGTGTGTTTATGATGTGTTTGACGGAATGTTTGTCATGGCTAGGCCTTGTCAGCTTAGGTCCTTGTTCAAGTTTTTCATTAGAGGCCTTGTCAGGTCAGGTCCTTGTTCAAGTTTTGCATTAGAGGCCTTGTCATCTCGTTATTTATCATTTTTGGAAGTTTCATGAAGTTCTGGGTAGAGGCCTGAGTCCTAGCCTTGAAAAGTGACATAGAATTCGGCGTCGCTGGCACAAAACTACCTGAAAAGGACCACAGTCACATGGATGCCTTACTATGGGAGTGACTAGAGGGTCCCAATTGCATGGAAGGCTTGTCATGCGAGCAACTAGGGGTCTAGTTCAATGAAAAGCTAAGTTAACTCAGGGGTTTAGTTTAGTGAGAAGCACCTTAGGGAGGTTTGTAAAGTGTTGGTTTGTCGATTCCACTTCTTTAAGTTGATCCAAGAGGTCGAATCATATCATAGGAACTTTTCGTCACATGTTTACCCCGATGGACCAGTTAGCTTGGGTAAATGTGGGAGGAGTGTGTTACAGAGTGGTATCAGAGCATGGTTCGCCCCTTGGACTGGATGCGCGGAATGTGTTTGTCATGCAGACATGTCGGTCGCATGTGTTCTTTATGTTTGTGGTCAATGTGCTTGTTGTGTATGCATGGTTGTGGTCATTGCTGCAATTGTGTCGCCATGTGGAAGATGAAGGTGATTGTTGTTGGATGTGGTCGTCATGAGTACATGTTGGTTATGCATTTGTTATGCATGTCAGTGTTTATATGTCGTTATGCATGCATTGCCATGGTTATGGTATAGTCATGCATGGTAACTAGATAATGGTTGAAACGATATCTATATACTGATATGATTATGTTTATACATGTATTACGCTAATCTGGTTGATCTTATCAACAAAATATCCTCCCTTGCACTATACTGAGGTATGTTGGTTATGTTTATATTTTGGTTTAGCTGACATGGTATACTTGTAGGAAGAAGATCAAAGATGACTAAAAAGGTGGTAGACTACAGTTCACGAGATTCTCCCTATAGATTCGATGAGCAACATGTTGATAACTACTATCCTAATATAGCAAACATTGAGAGAAGTTTGAAGGTAGAAATAAGAGGTTGCAAAGACGACAATGACATGATCATTCAGGCATAGGAGAAACAAGAAGAGGTTAATGCAATCATCCTTCAGAGTCTGTTAGATCTACAAAGACAAGGACAACTTAGGATCAATGATGGACAAGAGGAAATTACGATGAGGCATATGGCAATAAGTCTCATGGTGGGCACGAGTCAGATAGAGATGACACAATCAGAGATGGTAGATTCTTGAACACACCGGATAGGAGAGGTGATGGACACAGGTTCTATTCTAGTTCTTGTTCTCACAAGTATCATGGTCATCATCGTTATCATCCTTACAGGAGAAGTGACAAAGGATATTTGCCAGAATAGTTCAAGAAATCCAAGCCACCTACATTTAATGGAGATTTGAAGAAGCCCAAAGAAGCAGAGGCATCGTTACTTCGAATGAAGAAATTATTTGAGTTGCATGATTACACACAAAACATGAAGGCCAAAATAGCTATCTTCAGCCTCAAAGGGAAAGCAAACATCCAGTGGGAGCACGTGAAACGTGTCAGAGACATCAGGACAAATGAGTTGAGTTGGCATGAATTCAAGAGACTCTTCAAGAAGTACTCATCAAAGAGGTACTATGACAATAAAGCCAAGGAATTCTATCAACGAAACATGGGATCGATGATGGATGAGCAGTATAGGACCAGGTTCCTGGAGTTGTTGAGGTATGTACCATATCTAAATGATGAGAAAGCCAAAGTTCAAATATTTGTCAGTAGATTACCATTAGCATTTAAAGATCGGATTGAGTATAATGAGACTCGGTCACTTGAAGAAGTCATTGAGAAGTTGAAACATTCTTATGAGCAATCAAACGTAAGATAGAATCTTGGCAAGGTTGGAAAGGGCGAGACGAGACTAAAGGTAAATGGCAGCCGAAAAGAGCAAGACCCCAAGATGCAGGTGAGAAAGAGAATTTTGTGCCTTGCGAGAAGTTTAATGGACCTCAACCTAGAGAATATCAGAGCAAATGTAATGGTAGGAGACAATTGCAGTGTTGGACATGTGGTGGTAGTCCTCAGATCTACAGTGCATAGGAAGCGCAGACATTTGGGGATGTTAGGCAGAGCATTCCATGGATCTATGTAGCATTGGATAATAGGCAAAGGAATCATTGAGCATATATTATTGAGATGGACGATAAGCTTCATGAACAAGTTGTTTCTATTTTGATTCACCCTAGATCTAGTTATAGTTATGGTAATCTTGACCTGGTGGATAAGTGTGGTTTGAATACAGAAGTGCTCGCAGAATCTTGGTTAGTGCAGTTGGTTATAGGTACAAAGAAAATAGTTCATCATTGGATAAGAGCTTGTGCATTCGAGTTGAATGGTATGCCTACATCATCGCATTTGAATGTGCTTCCGTTGGGATCATACAGTATATTGTTAGGTATGGATTAGTTGTGTCTTCATAGGACTAAGGTGGATTGTTATGACAAGGTCGTCGAGTGCTTGGATGGCAATGGAGAATAAAGGATATTGCAAGGTAAAAAGGAAACATCAGTTAGAATGGTTACAACGATGCAAACAAAGCACAGTTGCAAGAAAGGGTGTGTGTTATTTGTAGTACATATTTCCCGTGATAAAGGTAAGGATATTGAGGATGCGGAGGTAGTGAGCAGGTACCCAGTTTTACAACAGTTTGAAGATGTATTTCCCGTAGGGATTTCAAAGTTTCCACCTCACAGGGAAGTGGACTTTTCCATTGAGTAGGTACCAAGGGCATCACTAGCCTCAAAGGCACCATACAGGATCAGCACATAAGAGTTAGTAAAGTTGAAGTCGTAGTAAAGGAAATGCTTGACAAGGGATACATTAGGCCAAGTGTATCACCTTGGGGTGCACCAGTGTTGTTCGTAAAGAAGGAGGATGGTACTCTCAAGTTGTGCATCGATTACAGACAGTTGAAAAAGGTAACCATCAAGAACGGGTATCTGTTGCCGAGAATTGATGATTTGTTTGACTAGTTGAAGGGAGAGGCAGTGTTCTCGAAGATTGATATGAGATCAGCATACCATCAAGTACGCATCAAAGAAGAGGATATCTACAAGACTGCTTTCCAGACCAGGTATAGACATTATGAGTTTGTTGTAGTTCCATTTGGTTTGACTAATACTCCAACTACCTTTATGTGCTTGATGAATACTGTGTTGCATCCTTATCTGGACAAGTTTTTTATTGTCTTCATTTATGATATATTGATATATATTAAGAATGAGGCTGCAAAGAGAGCATCATTTGTATGCCAAGCTTAGCAAATGAAGTTCCTTTCGAATAAAGGTACCTTACTTGGGGCATGTTGTCTCCAAGGAAGGAATAGCAATGGATCCAGAAAAGATAAGAGTTATCATGGAATGGGCAACTCCTAGGAATGTGGATGAGGTAAGGTAATTTATGGGGTTAGTAGGTCATTACAGAAGGTTTATCAAGAACTTCTCATGGATTGCCTATCTCATCATGTCATTGCAAAGGAAAGGTCATAAATTTGAATGGACAGAGGAATGTGCAGCAAGTTTTGAACAGTTGAAGTAGTTGTTGGCAAATGATCCAATTCTCAAGATTGCAAATTCGGATAAAGAGTTTGTGGTGTGCACAAATGCTTGCAAAAGAGGACTTGGTGGAGTCCTTGTGTAAGAAGAAGTAGTGTGCTATGAATCAAGGAAATTGAATGAGCACAAGCAAAATTATGTTACACATGATCTTCAGTTGGCAATGATCATCCATACGTTGAAGATGTGGAGGCACTATCTTCTTGGTAGGAGATTTGTATTGATGAGTGATCACAGTGGATTGAGATATTCGTTTGACCAACCGAATCTGAATGTCAGGCAAGCTAGATGGTTGGCCTCGATCAGTGAGTTTGACTTCGAGATCAAGTACATTAAAGGAAAATAGAACAGGATTGTAGATGCTCTTAGTAAAAGAGTACAACTAAACCATATAGCAGCGATGAGTTCTTATGGGACAGATCCTACAGAAAGGACATGATCCGAATCGGATCCACAAAAGACTGTCAAGAACTTTGACTGTATCGAGTTGAACAAATCCTTGAAAATTCCAAAACAGCGATCAAAAAACGCCTTGAACCAGTGGCAGAGATGGAACATGAAATGCAGGTTATCAAGAAAAATCTAATGGCAGCACATGATAGGCAGAAAAGTTATGCAGATCTGCACAGGCTATTTAAGGAGTTTCAGGTTGGGGAACATGTGTTCTTGCACATCAAGCCCAAGAATAACTCCTTAAGGATTGGGTCATGTGTGAAGTTAGCACCTCGGTATTGCGGGCCTTTTGAGATCCTTAAGAGGATTAGACCAATGGACTAAAGACTTGCACTGCCTCCGACAATGAAAGTCCATGATTGTTTCCATGTTTCAATGCTTAAAGGATATGTAAAAGATGTTGATCATGTTATTGATTGGTTTGTATTGCAGGTGGAGCTAGAAGGAGAATTAAAACTGAAACCTCAGTGTATTTTGCAGAAAAATATACTAATGCTCCAAAATCAAGCAATCGAGAAGGTTAAAGTGCAGTGGGAGCACTTTGGGCCCAATGAAGCTATATCTGAGATGGATGATCAGATGCGGGCTATGTATCATTCCTCGTTTATCAATTGAGGAAAAGCAGTTTTGGTATATGTACATATGTATATAGATGTAAATACCGCCATAAGTTGTGTTATAAAGCTCCAATAAACTGTATGGTTGTCATGTTGTTTTGATTGTCATGTTGGTTATGTTGGTTTGCTTTTCAGCAGGTTGATCATTGTAAATACTGCATTGAGCTAAGTTATAAATCTCCATAAGCAGTATGTTTTGATTTTCCGCAGTGTTGTTGGTTATATGTGTCATTGAACACCGAGGACGATGTTCCCCTAAGGGAGAGGTGTTTGTAACAACCATGGGTTAAAAATCCATGTAATAAAGTTAATAAAGGCAAAATAAGAACAAGGCCATGGGATACATATTCCAAGCTTAATGTTGAAAAAAACAACCTAGTGGTTGTTCATTTGGTTTAATATGGCTAAGGGGAAATTAGCAAAGGAAACAACAAAGGCTTTGGAAAGGCAAGAGACATTTATTAGCAATTTTTAATGAAAATAATGGAAATTAGGAGAAAAGGAAGGTGAAAGGTCACATGTTGCATGTGAGGAGAAAAATGAAGGAAAAATAATCAAAATTGAAGAAAATAGAGGCCTCATTAATAAAAAGGCTTCTAAGGATAAGTTCACAACCTTTTATCAGTTCAGTTTTAGAGCTCTCTCTCTATTTTCTCTACTCTCTCATACTCTTGCACACTTGAGTATTCTTGGAGTACTCTAGTATTGGAGGATGAAAGGCAAAGGTAGGGCAAGAAAGCAAAGGGAAGCAAAGACCAAGCAAGGAAGAGCGGGATCAAGATGCTACAGCAGGATTACTTGCATGTATCGAGTTGCATATATGATTTCCTTGCTAGTTTTGGCATTCATGGTACATGCATGTGTGTATTTGGTTCTCTTGTTGTCATTGGCATGGGTTTTGTCAGGTGTGACAGTGGTTTTCAGCCTTGCCTTTCCTTGCCATTCCAAATAAACATGGTGTGATAATGTTTCTCTTACTTGGTTGAGTTCGATTGCCATATGGTTTTGAAATTGAGTGGGGTGGTTTCAGAAGGAAACACAAGGCCTAGGTATCCTTAGACTAGTGAAGGTGGGATTACAATAAAGCATAATTGTGTACACCCTCATTGGGCATAGGAATCCTCGATCGGTGAATGCCAAGATATACAGTAAAGCCTAGAGGGTGGAGATGGACAAAGTTTTGAAACTATTATTGTTTTATGCTCATGTTCCTTAGGTCAGATTCACCTAAGCAAAAGGAATATTTATTTGTAGTAACGCTGCAAGCTCCTCCTCAAAAGCAGGCCCTCACGATTCAGGTGGAGAGATCTGAAGGCATCCATGCTTGTATAAGCCTACTGATCCCTGGAATGATATGTGGTGGTATTGCGGTAAAGCCTGGTACGAGGGCTTAGGTCTGGGAATCCCTTGGTAGATTGCGGTAAAGTCTAGGGAAGCCCTGGTTGTTTTGTTGTAAGTCCCACATTCATGCGTGGAATATGGCACGGGGGTGATTGGTTGAAAGAAAGATTTGGTTTAGCCCAATCTATGGTTGGGTGGTACGTGGAAGTCCCTCGCTTGGTTGACTTTTGCTAATGTTAATAACAACTCTTTTCCTCTTGTGTTCCCCATGTAAATGTACTTGTTAATATGTGGTTTTAATGGTTGTTCTGTCATTGTTATTATGTTGGTTATATGTTGCTTATAAGCATGGTTTATGACAGACTTTGGTTATAGCTCTCATCATGTTTTGACTAGTAGATGAAATGTTAATGAGTGCGTGACCTAATAGATGATAATATCGTTATTGTGAGAGGGCATCATACTTCTTGACGATTCTCAGATAAGTATGAAGTCCCTATGTTCAGATCTGTTGTTATGACTTCTAGATTACATGTCCATGATGTGTTTGAAGGATTGTTTGTCATGTCTAGGCCTTGTCATGTCAGTTATTTTTTCAAGTTTTGCATTAGAGGCCTTGTTATATCGTTATTTATCAATTCTGGAAGTTTCATGAAGTTCTGGGCAGATACTCGAGTCCTAGCCTTGAAAGGTGGCTCAGAATCTGGGGTCACTGGCACAAAACTGCCTGAAAAGGGCCACAGTCAATGGATTCCTTGTTGTGAGAGCAACAGGGGGGTCCCAGTCACATGGGAGCGACTAGGGGTCTAGTTCAGTGAGAATCTAAGTTAACTCAGGGGTTGGACACATGGAGTGGTTGGTTAGCTCTTGGGAATATTATAGCCCTTGAAGGAGGTCTGTAAATTGTTGGTTCATCGGTTGCACTTCCTTAAGGTGATCTAGGGGTTAGAATCATATCGTAGTAACTCTTTGCGACATGTTTGCCCTGGTGGACATGTTAGCTTGGGTAAATGTGGGAGGAGTTTGTTACACCCATTTAAAATTGGTGCCATTCTTGTCAACACTCCAACCAACAAAGTCTCCAAGTCACCAACAATAGTCCAAGTTCCAAATGAAATTCTATACCATGGATCTCACCTTCGTCTATCATCAACTTATGAACTCCCATGCATGTATCCATGTGTTGGATCCCCTTGCACCTCAAGCTAATCAAGTAGCTAACCTAATCATAGTGTCGAATCCAAAATAACTCACATCATACACAAGTGAAAACACTTTGAATCCTAGTGGTATCCATGTAGCTCCTTAATCAACCCGCTCTACTCATAAAAAGGTAACCTAAGCCACCCAACCTATTAACATACAATCTATACTATGATAGCGAACCAACCTCTCATGGCTCAACGTGAAGTTGAGATAGGGTAGTCATATAGACCACCACCTCTATCTCCATCCTCTGTCTATCTTGCTACAAAAATCCTCCCATACCTCTATGTTATATATATGAACAAAGGAACATAGAACCCAACTCTATCATTTTCCTCTATAGGTCGTTCCAACTCTAGATCATACAGTCAATTTCTCTCTCCTAGGGTCTCTATGGAAAAGTCAATCTCCTTCTTGACCCATGTATACCGGGTTTCTTCTCCTCCCTAGCCACTCTCTTGGATCCAGGGTGTCTCCATCATTTGTAATATGGAACAATTAGGCATCCTTGTCTCCTCATCAACTCTCCCCTTGGTTTCAATGTCACTCCTAGAGATGTATGTGTCAAAGATGCTAAAATATCGAACAAACTCTAAACGATATATACTCACATGTGCTAAAAGATCTCTATCTATCTGTCGGTCTATAGTTTCAATCGTACAAATAGAAGTAAATCTAGCGTACAAATTCATAGCCCCTCTCATTGTCCACACTACTGCAGGATTGGATTCATCATTCAAATATAATGAAAAACAACCCATATATGGAACTAGCATGGCCATATTTTCTCTCAAAAACTCATGCCCTAGTACCAACACATAGTCACCAAACAACAAAATGGTAAAGCACATCCTTCCTACCAATCTCCAAGTCACATCAAAATATCAACTATCATCCCAACCACACTCAACTCCTTAGAATTAATAGCCTTGAAGGATGTTTGAGCTAGCTTGAGTCTCAACCTAGGCTATTTAGCGATATCCTCTTTCATAAAGTTGTGTGTAGCCCCATTGTCCACCATTGCCAACATCTTTCTCCTGTTAACATTTGCACTCACAAAACTAAGTCATATCCTCCTTTGATCATGTTTTGAAGTGGCCTACCTCTCAAATGTTGCTCGCAAATCTTGCAAAACTCCAACTGACGACTTCATTGTCTACTCCATCACAATCAACTTCTATTTCAATGATCAGTTCTTTTCTAAATGCTCTTTTCTGCAAATCCAACATGAAAGTGGCTTCTTCTCTCCCACTACATCTTTCTACTTAGCTTATCCTTCATTAGAAGACCTAGTTTTCCCTTTGTCTTTCTTCTTCTCGATATTTTCACCACAATTATCATCATTGTCTTTACCCCCACACTTTCCCTCACTTCGGAAATCTAAAAGTTTATCTGTTGCGGTGATAACTCTAGCAAGAGACTGCATATGTGCACTCTATGCCAACGACTATAATTCAATCATGAAATGGTAAAACCAATCCTCATATGACATCTTGTTGATCTCCAACATAAAGCCTGCAAACTCTTTGATGTATGTTTAGGATCTTCCCTATATGCTTCAATGCCATAAGGTGATTCTTGGAAATCCACGCTTAGTTTCCTAGTCCAATCTATGCGTACAAATTTTCCTTCATCTCTACTCATGTAGTGATCCTCTCCGAGAGGCAACCCACTGCAAAATCTTCTACTTGGGTCCTCCACCAAAACTTGTGTGTCCCTGTCCAAAACATAGTTGCATCATTTACCTTAGCCTCATTTGCACTGTTATTTATCTAATCAAAGTATTGTTATACATCCCATCATTTGGTTCTCATTCTTTGGTTTTCACTTCCATTGATGAGTTGGACATTCCCTATCCAACCCCCTCCTTCAAAACTTCAATCATGTTGGCATGATCATGGGTTTAGGAAGTGCCTCAACTCCTCTCCCCATACATCGTCCCTGAACTGCATGATCACATCTATGGCTACCTAAACCTCTAATATGGAATGACAAATTTCCCCTCAAGCCCCTCATCGCATGTAACACATCACCACGTTGTTTCATAGAATTAATCATTAACCCCACATGTTCTTCAACAATATTCACCCTATCTCTCAATCTGGAATTCTCTGATCCTAGTCAATACCACTGCCTCCTTAACTACCTGTCATCCAATCTGCTGAAGAACCCGTGCTACTCAAATTTCCACCTCCATGGTGAAGAGTGTTCTCAGGCCATTTCCTACCAAGACAAAAGGAAAATTCAATGCTTTGGTCCTTCCTCACTAGAGCACGGATTTCGGATAGGAGAGTAAACCATGTTGCATGAGACGTTCCAAGAAGTAATCTCCAAATTCTCTCGGTTATCTGCAACGTGCAGGCATTCACACCTCGGTCTATCTGCAGTCGTACTAGCATGCAAGCTTGTCTTGCTCCATTTCTGCATGCTTTCTCTTGCCACCCCACCATCGTTCGACTAGCATATTTGGGTTGCACCCTTTCAATTCCCTTGAGCTAACATGTAGCTCATGCCCTTTCTCAAGGTGTCGAGCTGACTCGAGTATAAAAACTCCTTGCCATCCAAGCCAATGTTACATCTTCATGCCCTCAATTGAACTCATCTCATCAGACACAATTGAACATGCACTCCATATCATCATGTGCCCTTGACTCATTGTCCCGGAGCATCGTCTTATTGTGTCGCGTGCTCAACTCGTCTCAGCCACATGGATGACTTTGTTGGGTCAGACCATAACGTGCACCCATCCGACACTCCATGATCCGGAGTCTACATACATGCTATCGTGCCACAAGTTGTGTGCCTGACTACACAATCCCATGCGGCCTACCAATTCACTTGATCCAACATTGTTCAATTATATGCACGCTCAATGCAACACACATCGAAAACACTCGAAGCATGAAACCCTCGATTTGTTAAATCTATCAAGAGCATAAATATGAAAACATCAAAAAAACAATTAATAAAAACAAGAGAAGTTTGGTTCTCAATCCATGAACTCAACTCTCATTCAAATGGCATATATTCATGGGAGCAATGAATACATTATTATATATCCAACATATTTCTAATTGGATTATCAATTATCTAACTAACCTTTAATTTTAATCTACCGCCCCTAATAATTGGCTGAATAATAACTTTCAATACTGACTACAACTATTAATTTGTTGCCTTAATTCTGATAACTCATGAACACAAAATTTGTCGGCTAATTTGTCAGCAATTACATAACATAACATAATTAAGCATTATCCTCAAGGCTCCCCCTTGATGCTTAATGAGGTGATTCCAAGCATATCCCTCGTGTATTGAAACTTCCCTTTTGGTAGTGCTTTGGTAAATATATCCGCAAGATGATATTTTGTTATGCAAAACTTTATTTCAATTTCTCCTTTTGCCACATAGTCTCTAATGAAATGATATTTGGTATCAATGTGTTTGGTGTGATTATGAAACACAAGATTTTTAGTTATGGCAATGGTAGACAAGTTATCACAGTAAATAGTTGTGGCATGTTTTCGTTCTTGTTTTAGATCTAATAAGACTTTCTTCAACCAAATTGCTTTACATGTTGTCATTGCTACCGCAATATACTCTACCTCGGTGGAAGACAATGAAATAGTTCGTTGCTTCTTTGAACACCATAATACTGCATCTGATCCAAGACTGAAGATACATCCTGAAGTGCTTTTTCTATCATCAAGAGATCCAGCCTAATCACTATATGTATAACCAACCAACCCAAAACTATTTGATGAAGTATACCAAATGCCATAATTGCTTGTTCCACGAAGATACCTCAAAATTCTTTTTTCTGCTCCAAAATGAGTCTTACTTGGACTTTGCATGAATCTATAAATCAAACCTATTGCATGCATAATATCAGGCCTAGTGGTATTAAGATACAAAAGGCTTCCTACCACACTCCTATAGGATTGAGCGTCTACCTTTAGACTTCATCTTCTACAGAAAATTTTCATTTGTATTCATGAGTGTGGTCATGGGTTTACAGTTTCCCATTTTCCAATTGTGAAGAAGATTTGAAACATATTTTTCTTGTGAAATAAAAATTCCATCTTTCATTTGTGTCACTTCTATGCCAAGAAAATAATGCAGCAAACCCAAATCAATGATTTCAAATTTAGTCATCATAATCTTCCTGAACTCTTCCACTAACAAATCACATGAAGATGTGTATATCATTACCATTTGACTTGATATATAATGTGTGTTCATTTTCACTTCTATTAAACGCCTCTTTCAAAAGATAAGTATCAATTCTACTATACCATGCTCTTGGAGCTTGTTTAAGCCCATAAAACTCCTTTTTGAGTTTGTAGACTTTAAGTTTATTTCTTGCTTCTTCATATCCTTGGGGTTGTTGAACATATACATCTTCTTTCAACTCACCATTTAGAAAGGTTGATTTAACATCAAATTGATAAACCAACCATTTATATTGTGTTGCCAATGCCAAAACAACTATGATTGTATCAAATCTTGCAACAAGAGCATATGTTTCATTGTAGTCAATACCTGGTTGTTGAACATGTGCCTTTGCTACTAAGCTTGCTTTGTGCCTTTGTATTGATCCATAAGTTGCAAACTTTATTTTATAGAACCATTTGACCCTAATGCCTTTTTGTTCAGTAGGAGGATCCACAAGCTCCCATGTTTCATTCCTTTTAATCGATGTCATCTCTTCATCCGTTGCTTTGCACCAAACCGACTCTTTTACTGCATCTTCAAAACATCTTGCATCTGCTTAAATCTGAGACATCAAAGCAAAATTAGTATACCCATAAATTTCATTTAAAGATTTTGTCTTTTTCGGAGGAGGACTTTGACTTGAAATAAGACTTGAAGTTGCAGAAGATGATGAAACGGATGTGGCCTGTGAAGCATTTTGATTATTGGATGGATTTGCAGAAACAAAAGATTCGCCTTCTTGTACAATAATGCTTGAAGTTTGTTGTTGCACATCTTGATTCCACTGCCATTCTTCTTTCTCATCAAAGAACACATCACGACTAATCATTAGTTTTTCAGTTAGTGGATTGTACAATCTTTAACCTTTGGTTTCCTCACAATATCCAATAAAAATGCATTTCACACTTTTATCATCAAGCTTTCTTCTCCTTTTAGTAGGATCATGAGCATAAGAATGCAACCAAAGACTCTTAAATGCGAAATATCGGGTTTTCTTCCACACCATGCTTGATAAGGGGTAATATTTTGGATACTTCTTGTTGGGCACCTATTAAGCAAATAAACAGATGTAGCTACAACTTCAGCCCAAAACATGTTTGGAAGGTTTTTAACTTCCAACATGCTCCTAGTCATCTCAACAATTGTTCTATTCTTACATTCAGCAATGCCATTTTGTTCGGGAGTATAACTAGCTATCAATTGCCTTTGAATGCCATTCATTTTACAATAAGAATCAAACTTATTATAAGTGAATTCTCCCCCTCTATCTGTGCATAATATTTTTAGAGAATAACCACTTTGCTTTTCCACGACAGCTTTAAATTGTTGAAATATGACAAATGCATCTGATTTTCCTTTAATGAAATATACCCATGTTCTTCTACTAAAATCATCCACAAAAATAATGAAATACTTATTTTTGTTGAGAGACAAAGTTTGCATAGGACCACATATATATGCATGCAATAGCTCCAATGGTTTACTTGCTCTCCATGATTTTCCTACTGGAAATGAATCTTTATGTTGCTTACCAAGAATACACCCTTCATAGACTTTATCAATAGAACCAATAAGGGGTAACCCTTTGACCATTTTCTTGTAATATAACGATTTCAAACCTTCCATATTCAAATGTCCATACCTCATGTGCCATAGCCAAGAACTGTCATCATAAGCAACATTTAATGTTCTACTTGCTTCAGAAGGGGTATTGAAAGCAAACATTCTATTTTGCAGCATATTAGTCTTTGCAATAATTTTACTATGATCATTTTTATCATAGATTATGCATTGCTTGTTCTTAAAAAAAATTATATATCCCTTTTCAAGGAGTTGCCCCACACTCAACAAATTATGTGCTAGACCAGGAACATATAAAACCTCATTAATGTGCTTTGGTTTTCCTTGTTTTGTCTTCACAACAATTGTTCCCTTACCTTTAGCTTCAATTGGCTTGTCATCTCCCAAGAGTACATCAAATTTTGTAGATTCATCTATCTTCACAAAGGCATCTTTGTTTCTTGTCATGGGATTGTTGCAACCACTATCCATAAGCCACACCTCCTTGGAAACATTATTAGTTGAATCACAAGCCAAGAATAAAGTGCCAACCTCTTATTTTTCTTTAAAAAAATTAGCTTGTTTTTTTTTTGTTTTTCCAACAATTTCATTCATAATGGCGATATATTTTAGAATAAAAACACTGAAATTGGGATTTATTAAATCTTTTACCTCCATCACTTTTGTCATTACCTCTTCCTTTGTTGTTTACAGAAAAAATTCATCCTCGACCTCTACCTCCTTTATATGTCTATCCTCTTCCTCTTCCTCTTCCATGAGTGTTCTAGATTTCCTCATGGGAGGAATTCTCACATTCATGACTTTTGTCTTTGGAAACATTTATTTTTTCTTGAAAAGCTTGCTCAATAGCTTGTTCAGAAGATTTGTTGATTCTTTGCTCATGAGATTGAAGAGACCCCATTAGCTCATTCACAGACCGCTGAGTTAGATCCTTAGACTCCTCAATAACAACAACAAACCCATCAAATTTTGTAGGCAAACATCTTAAAATCTTCTCAACAATTTTTTGATCTTTTAAATCTTCTCCATAAGACCTAATTTCATTCACTATTCTCATAAATTTAGTGAAAAAATATTGAATATATTTAGAGTTTTAAATGCACAAAGTTTCAAATTCTCTTCTTAAGGACTGTAACTTAACAACTTTTACCTTATCAGTTCCTTGATATGCTTGCTACAACACATCCCATGCATCCTTCGATTTTGTTACTCCAACTAGTCTTGGAAAATAGAATCATGTGCTACTTGTTGGATTAGGAAGAGAGCCTTTAAATCCTTTTTACAATTTACCTTTAGTTGTGTTCTTTGGTCTTCAGTCCAGTGGGCAAGTGTTTGAGAGAAACAATGTTTTCATCTTAATGCTCCAAGCCTTTAAGCACTGGTATTTGTGGATGAGAAATATTCATACAGTTGTTGTTGGCCATCGCTACTATTTGTTGAGAACTCACACAAATAGCTTGAATTTGCACAAGCTTCACAAAATTATGAGAACTCTTACCAATAGCTTTCACAAACTTTTGAAACCTCTTGCCAACAACTCACACTTTACATATAAATCAACTCTCTTCACCTAGGTATGATAATACATGTTAAATCTATCAAGAGCATACATCTGAAAACATAAAAAACTAGAGAAGTCTAGTTCTCAATCCATGAGGGCAACTCTCATTCGAATGTCATATATTCATGGGATCAATGAATACATTATTACATAGCCAACATATTTCTAATCGGATTATCAATTATCTGACTAACCTCTGATTCTAATATACTACCCCTAATAATTTGTTGAAGAATAACTTTCAATACTAACTACATCTATTAATATGTTGCCCTAGTTCTAATAACTCACGAACACAACATTTGATGGCTAATTTGTCAAAACAATTACATAACATAACATAATTAAGCATTATCCTCAACATGATTTCCCACCAAACGACAAATATTGTCACACATATTTGTAGTAATGCCTCATGCCCAATGACGATGTTGTCGCGCTCTGCTCTCCAACTCAGTTATGGACGAGACGTGCATGCTCCCTAAAGGTCAAACACTTTTTGGACAAGGAGAAAATATTAGTTCTTTAATTTCCCACCAAACAACAAATATTGACACACATATTTGTAGTAATGCCTCACGCCCAATGACGATATTGTCGCGCTCCGCTCTCCAACTCAGTGATGGACTAGACGTGCACACTCCCTAAAGGTCTAACACTTCGTGGAGGAGGAGAAAATATTAGTGTTTATATGTCATAGCTAACAAATTAGTGTTTTGGACATTTCAATCTCCATACATGTCTCAACATCTTATTTTGTATAGATTATTATTTTTTCATCTTGGCAATGGTTAGATAACCTATTTCAACGATAAATTAATGGCTTATTTTCTATCATATGGTTTTAAATATTTTTATGTTTGCTTGTAATTGCTATAATGTAGATGGATGCTCAAATTATTAATCATTGACATACTATGAATGCTATTTCTATCTTCATTGATGTTCAAATATGTATATTTTGATATATCTACAACTAATTTGGTTTTTTGCATGTTTTTGGGTTATATATATATTTTCCCACTCCCACTTAGCTTCATGCTCTAGCAACCGTGATTTTGAGAATATGGGCCTTACAGAGCATAAAAACTAACTCACAATTTGATGCATTCTCCATAAACTCTAGCAAGCTAAATAACAAGTGGGAGAATTTTGGGACAATCGCATCATACATCTTGTAATCCTATAGTGGAGCAAGTAATAAATGGTAAGTAGTGGGAAGGAATAAGCACAAATAACTGGCAGTTAATGAATGCTAAGCAACAACAAAATGACGATTAACTACTACTAGTTTCCAACATGAAGAATTGGAAAACCATAAATGCTTTATGGTTTTGGTATGCACAAGCTGCTAAGGTTGGAGGAGAAAAAATTTGTGGGTTTTAACTCGTTAAGTTGTCAAAATTTCTCTAGAATTTTTATACTACTACTGAACACTTTTGTTGAAAACAAAAGTTGAAAACAAAAAGACTTAGTAATGTATTATAGCCATTTAGTTGTGTTGAATCATATAGTAATCTATTATAGCCATTTAGTTGTGTTGAATCATACATTCAATATGTTTTTCTTTAAACAATGGGGTTTTCCTATGTAAAGGTTTTTCCATGAAAATATTATGTAATCTTTATATTTCTTTCATTTATTTCCTACTTATTGTTTTCTACTTACCTGCTTTTGAACATTTTATCTTATTACATAATGTAGAGAGTATATTCCACTTCTCCAATTTTTTTCAACACTAATTTTCTATCCAACTTTTGTGCAACAAAGGCTCTACCTTTGGAATAATATTTGAAAATGCATTGGATAAGATGTTATGAAACAATGGATGTCACACCTCTTGCCTGAAGTGGGTTTACAAATAAATCAACACAAGCCAAGGCTAACATTGAGATAAAGCTTTGTAATTTGATTTTGATGAGCACAAACACTATAAGGAATAAGATAATGGACAAAAAAATCAAAACGAATGTGGAAATGGAAAGCAAGATAATACAATACAAGACAAACATCAATATACATAATTCACTCTATTTGTCCTACCTCCAAAGAAAAACAATCATCTTTCTTTTTATTCTATCTATCAAAATGAAAGAATACAACTTACAACACATCTATTACAACCTCCTTTTCATTGTATCACAGTCTCCTCTCTCTCCATTACAATATTTTTTTAATAATATATACTCACAATACAATACCCTAAAAAAAAAAATTGTCTTCTACAGAAAAAAAACCAGACATAACTTCTACTATCAAACATATATGATATGACATAATAATAAACCATTTAAAATTAATTACAAAATTATAATATTTTACATCGCTTAGTTGGTGGCCTCGAAAGACTTGTCACCAACCCCTTGTGTGTTGGGTTGTGTGATAATAGGAAAAGAATTCAAAAGTGAAAAAGAATAAGATCTTTAAAAATAACCAAACTCCATAACTGACCAAAATAAAAACTTATTAAATATGGAATAAAACATTCTGGAATGAAAAATGAAATCCATATAAATTGGGTGATGGCCAAAGCTAAAAAACTATATGGTTTAGTTTGTGTATTTTTCTATTTGTGACTCCATGTAACTCGCACTGGTCCATAACTTGAACCAATGAAATCATTATGCATGCTAGTTCTTTCAAAATAAATTTAAAAAGAACTGGTCTATAACTTGAACCAATGAAATCATTATCCATGCGTTCTTTCAAAATAAATTTGATCTCTTTTTACCTGGGAGTAATATAAGTCACTTTGGATTAAGTACTGATATGGTCAGATTAATTGAAAACGTTTTCTCTCTTGTGAAAAAGGGGTTGAAAAAAATCTAACCGAAAATATAAACTTCGTAACTTTCTTTTTTAAATTTCCAAATATGATGGCAATGCAAATTGGCATTCACTTACATTATTCGAGGAAAAAGCAGGGTATAGTACCTGTGCTTCCCGGTCCGAAACGCCTGTGGTATCTTGCATTGCATATGAACATTTTTCGTATCTTTCCAACGTCTTGTTCATGCTAGTTAAACAATGAAAACAATTCTTAAGATGCAGTAATGAGATACATAATTGTCAGACTAGTCATGCCTACAGATCCGAATTAAAATGTTATTTTTAAAGTAACTTCACATTTTACGATCACGTAACCATGATATGACATGACGTAGAGGCATTTAAGAACATATTTAAAACGAGTCCACTAGGTGGCATTAACCGCAGCGTTTGGAAGAAACTTGAAACAATGAAGGCACTCATTATTATTGTACAAACTATGTACGATATTATGTTGTTAACTAGATTCCCGAAAGCAGACATTGCATGGATCGATGAGACATTTGTATTCAAATTCATTACTGTCCATCCCCTTTGACGGAGAACCAACACATCATAAACTTTCAGATAGATTATCCCACGTTTAACCCTGTTTGTCGCAATGATCCCGCAGATGTGTAGCACATGTTCATAACTAATTTTGCGAATTACGTCAAGGTAAGCTATATCTCTTAAATTATGTTACTTCTTCTCTCTTCACATGCACTTATTGTTGTAGTGTATTATATATTACTTCTTTGTTTCGGATAATTCGCATGGAGATTTCATCCATGAAGTCATGGAAGACCATGGCGGCGATGGTATTTTCAACATTGATGAAGAGGTGCTGCGGAAGCAGAGAAAATTGTCTAATTTGGAATTATCCACAAAATATTGAGGGACAATGGCAATGTTATTTTCCAAAGTGAATGCTCTAAACTCTCAAAAAAATTACTTGAAGTTTATAACGACGCAAAAATGCACTAGAGATGCAGGCATCCATGTTAATCTTCGGCTTTTAATATGATATCCACACTAGTTTTGAAACATTCAATCTGTCTTATATCTCTTATATGTTATGGATGTTAACAGAATCTCTTCATGAAATCAACTAAGGATGCAATCCCCAAGTTGAGGGTTGGGATAGAGGTTAGCAGTTTAACGATCGACAACTCTGAAATTAAAATGATAGATAACATATCACCCTAAAGAAAAACATGAAAATAGTGGATGACCATAATTAATGTTGCAAGTTCAATATACTGAACTTTATAGATATTTTTCACTTTCACAATTTAAAATAATGATTTTGCAATTCTAGTTCAAAGACCATTCTAAGACGCTTGTAATATTTACTATAATGATTTTAGAACTTATTTCAAAGTCCATTCTAAAGCAATTATAATATCAATCCATTAATTCCCAATCCATTGGTTTATGAGTTTTAATGGTACTAAATACTTATAAAAACTGATGTTTCAATTTTCAATTTTATAAATGACAATGACAATGACAATGAAGTGAATAAAAGCATTGTGTCTATTCACGCTGCTGGTGTTTTCTTTGTGTCCAATTTGGCTCTTCCATGAATGTTTTGCAAAAGTAAGTTTCTCGATTTTATCAAGTTGTGTAAGGTTTTTGGTTTGAAACATAAGACGCATTTTAAAATATTTGAATCATCGTTCTTTTATACTTTCTCCATCTACATATGTTGATTACTGGGCCTAGCCTTTAGAAATGGTATGCTAAGAATAATGCCGCAAGATCGCATCTGATCAGAATCTTACAAGTGGCTTGGCCGGGCCTACAAGCGTCAAGTATGCAAATGAACAGATATAAACGAGAATAGTATTTGCCATATACGATTATGGCGTCATCTTAGTTTTCAGTAAACAATTTTCGTTAAGTTCTTTTAAGATTTATTTTGAGATGTTTCTATCTGCAGTCCAGGGTTCTTGTTTGCACATTGGTTTTAGAGTTTTATAGGTCTTTATCCAAGGGTATCAGGTAGGACTTTGGGGCATATTATATATATTTGCTTCTCGTCTGCGGTTTCTAAGTCTCTGCGCAATTTACAGGGTTTTATTGCTCTCTGAGTAGACGTGGAGTGGTGCCAATTAAGTTAATAGTTTTACTGGTGGGTTGCTCGGGGTGCTATCAATTAATTTAATATTTCCACTAGGTAAAGCCTAAAGCGATGGCATTACTTGCATTTGGGTTGCGTTTCAATAAGTTCTGCCTTTTCATCCGTATCTGTGAGATTGCCCCATAGCGCGAAGGTGACTTGACTACAGTGTTTCTTTTGACCATCTCGCCCACATCGAAAGGTCACCGAACTACTTTGAGGTGGCTTGTCCTTGCCTATGAACCAAATCGACTAGACATGGCCTGCCAACTAACCAATCCCGCACTATAACAGTACAAAAAATAGACTGCAACAAAGCAAATGAAGTTCCTCCGACATTACAAGTTTCTTTTACAGTTTCTTTTACAGACTTGCAAAAAGCAACCAGCAATAATAGCGAAATCCATGTATGTACCGATGGTATGATAAGATAGATAATTTAATTTGAAAATCGCAGAGAAATAAAGAAATTCCTTGATGAATGTAAAACTTTGAAAAACTGGCATAATGTTTTGTCAATACCCAAACAGCCGTGCTTAGGTAACGGTTGCAAGTTCTATCAAAGTTATTTCCCTTTGCACAACCGTGCATGCAGGAGATAAGTATAATATAATACCAGTTATAGTGTAAGGTCTACATCAGCGTTTTGGTTCCGTTAGGAATCTCAAATCAACTAGAAACTGAACCAACTGATGTTCGGTAACAATCCAATTGAATTTAAAGGCTAATGACACTCTCAACAATCTAATAACCAAAATATGTACATATAGAACGCTAACAATTAAGATAATTGACAAGCTATTAGGCCTAATTCTCATCATCCGCGACTATAAAATCACTAATGTTATAGTGGAGAGGACCATCCTATCATGGTTGCCTTATACGGTGCTTCATTCTATGATATTGGAAAAGAGCTTGATGTCTCGACAGTGTGGACATGAAATTTCACTCACCTTCATAGCTTTACCAAGTGTATTTACCTCTCTTACCATCCACAACCAATTCTTTAAATTGCTTCCGAAAGATCATAGTATTCGATAATCAATAATAAGTTGGTAAGTTTATATTGTATTCATGTTTGTATATCATTCATTGTGTTGATCGAGCATGATTTTGAATTTTTTTCGCATTAGCTCTAAGAGCAGGGTATGATTTTGCAATTTTTGGATCAGGTCTAAGAACAAAGTAGGTTGACTGTTTAGTATAACTAATTTATCATCAATGTCTTATTTGTGTCGACATATGATAGGATAATCCTAAAAGAATTATATGATAAGCCTGAGAGGAATTATATGATTATATTGAGAGGGAGATAAATCAGTAAAATGGTTAATTTTAACCAATCAAAACACTTCAATGCATACATAATATCAATCCTATTAACAACATAAAATTAAAAAATAAAATATATATATAATATATATATATATATATGCATATATATACCACATATATAATCTTATAGGCTCGAACCTACTTTTACATTGATCTATTGACACCAACCAAAAGAAGGCATAAACCCCCGTGACACCACACCGATTAACAAGAGACAACAATCCCTGAGAAATGGCAACACCAACTTGATATGTTTTTTACTGGCACCGACAAGAAGGAGACACCATCCCCTAATAAATGTTTTAATGGTACCCATCATAAATTTTTTATTAGTTTCTGATCCAATTTGTCTTTCCTTAAGGTCTCCTTTGCTTTGCATATCACTCCCAGCTCTGCCTCTAGCTCTGTTTTATCCACAATCCTCATATGTTACTCCTCTATTTTGCACTTACAAACTCTGATCTCATATGTTACTCCTCTATTTTGCACTTACAAACTCTGATCTCTTGAAGGCCACACACTATTCTTCTTCTTCAACATTCAAACAACATCCTTGTATATCAAACTTACAAACTTCGCAATATTAATCACAACCAAATTGAATGGCTTCACATCTCTTCCATAGACTTCATTTCTCACATTTATTTCGCATTTCACACGACAAAACCACCAAAAACAATTGTTCACTACAAAACCATGTCTATATTACATTGACATAATGAAAGGGCTTGGCAAGGCCGACTCGGCATAGAGCAGAAACTGGAAAACTTGAAATATATTCTACTGGAAATCTGGTCCAAATGATCGAGATATGACTTCGAAAGGGCTTGGCAAGGCCGACTCGCCATAGAGAAGAAACTGGAAAACTTGAAATATCTTCTACTGGAAATCTGATCCAAATGATCGAGATATGACTTAAACCAATGGCTCCTTCGCTCCTTGGAATCTTAGCTTTAGTTCCACAAAACCACACAGTGTAACCTTCTCTAAATATGTGTTCCAGCAAATCTGAATATGGTCCACTTATTGTAACAAGTTACTGGACAACAAAATAATTTTAACTCTAGTTCCAGGGGCTTTAACATCATTCAATACGACCAAGTGTGGGACCACAACCTTAAAGCACGAGCTATAGAAATCTAGAAATTCAAGTCTTTTCTTATGGACCATGCCTGCTTAAGGAATGGATGAACTGGATGGCGATTCAATGCCTTTTACATGGAACCATGACCACGAAACATTGGCAAATCTTCCTTGGCAAATGGATATAGATGCGGGTACTATCGATAGAAGCAAACATTGCCTACCTCCAGATATCCAGATGGCTATATATCTTTTACTTGGACACAAAACTTTTTTTTTGGACCATAATTGATCCTTCATCTTCACTTGAAATTTGGATCCCCTTACTTCTAACTAGCTAGCATTGGATACTCCTACATAATTAGATGGTCAGATAACCTTTCTCCACCCTTGATCTGGCACAATTTCCTTCTCTTTTGCCATTATAGACAAAATAAAATACATTAACAACCTTCACAAAACCAATCCTTACTGTGAATCCCTAGACCTTAGAAGTTTCCACAATGAAACTTTCAGAACCAATCAGAACTTGCCACATGGTTCTCTGGCCACACATCCAATAACCTCAACCTACTACCATAAACTTCTTAGTCTAACCCATTACCCCTTAAATCAATAATCCAAAATAAATTTTAATCACTAAATTTACTAACCCTTATCATTGATCCACTAACCAACAAATCGTCTAGTTATTAGCAAATCTTTTAAACATTGTTTACTTTATTTTTAGTAAACATCATTCTAATTAATAATTTTATTATTTGTCATTTCATTAGACATCATTTTATCACACACTACCAAAAACTAAATATCAAATCTCATATTCCTATTAGACATTATTTTAAATTTTATTATTTGTTATTTTGTTACGCATCATTTTAGAAATGAAGCCATACTAAACCGCAATTCTCATACTCTTATTATACATCATTTTAATGACAAACCCTATTATTTGTTATATTTTTAAACATCATTCTATTAAAGTTTATCATTTTTACTTTATTTTAAAGCTTATCATTTTTACTTTATTTTCATTAGATATAATTTTAAGTTTTGTTATTTCATTCAACATCATTCTATTATATTAAAAGCTAAACCATACTAAACACCAAATCTTATATTAAAAACTAACCATACTAAACACCAAATCTCATACTTATTTTGCTTTATTATTTTGTTAAACAACAATATATTAAATTTCCAAGTATACTAAAATCCAAATAATCACATCTCATCCAACATCATTTTAATAACAAACTCTTAAATTTTACTAGTTATTATTTCTTTAAAATGTTTTAATAACAGGCTCTTAAATTTTACTATTTATTATTTCTTTAAATACATTTTAGTAAAAATTAAATGATATTAAATACCACATCTTACATTTTTAATCTCATACTTCTATTAAACATGATTATAATAACCAACCTAATAAACACCAAATTTCATACTCATTAAAATCATTATTGAATGTAAGAAGCCAACTCAAAACCCAATTCCCTTAAGAACGAGCAAAGTTGAATCTACCACAGTACCTCGTTACCTTTCACATAAGAACGAGCAAAGTTGAATGTTTATCTACCACGATCTACAGTACCACGATCTCTTTTTCAATGGCACGGAGGAAATGTTTATCGAGCGATGGACCGATTTGGTCGAGATGGGCTATTTATTGAGCCCATAAGAAGATTACCTGTATAATTATTCCTGATAAACGCGTGGATGGCGATGGTGTTTTGATTTATAAAAAGTACGCCATAATTTTATGATACGAGGCAATCCCATCAAATCAAACACAAAAGAATCAGATTTAACCCTGAGCATATGGTAAAAGGGATTGGAGAATACAAACAAAGCAGTACTGGATTCTGATCGGAATCAACTGTATTTAAGTTTATCTGCATATCAATTTGAGCCATAGAACGACCATGCAAGTCAGCTATTTTGTATAAACCCAAAGGAAAATAAAGTATGAACTGGTCAATATAACCCATTTGCGTTAAGAACAAGTTCTAATTTCTGGTTGAGTCGCGATTTTTAGCAAATTTAGTAAATTTATGCAAGTTATAAACTTATATATAATTTTATTCTATCAGAGGATGTCAAGAGCTCTTCACAGAGTGGAGAGCAATTCGCAAAACAGAATGCAAAGATTTTTAGCGGGTCTGACTGTGAAATCTGCATAAAAGCATTTGAAGAGAGTTTGAATTCTTGGACTATTCACAAAAAAATCTGATGTGTTGAGTAACTATCCACACACGCTGAGGAACAGAGAAGCCTAGGCACAATTGAAGGTTTTACACTCAGCCTGAATCGGGGCCACCGCTGCTGCCGTCATCATTATAGTGAGCTACTGCCGCCATGCTTGAGTCTACCATAATCTGTGAAGGAGGAGTGCGCGGCAGATTCTGTAATATTCTGCGCATTGACAATCACGTCAACAGAGACCATTTGGAACGTTGTTCATTGAACAGTCCACTGTTTGGAAAACTACAGAGGAGCTGAACATATCTAGGAGCCGAACAAGGAGAGCAGCGCCAATGGACCCGCACAAATCAAGGGTTTTTCAACTACTGCTACTCTGCAAAACATCCCACATTTTAGACGGCCACCATTTAGAAAGTCGTAAACAGTTACCGCTGCTGTGAGCTGTCGCCACCATAACAAGAACCATCGCCTGTGGTCGCTCGTCAATATAGCTACGATCGAGAGTTTCAAGCAAAGCCGGCATAGTCGTCGAGGAACAAGGTGAGCCATCGCTACTGTTGTAAGAGAAGCCACCCTGGTGAGGCGTCGTGAGTCGAATTAAACCACCGTGTATCGGTGGGAACAACTATTATTACATTCTCTAGATTTATTACATGTGGCAAAAACATAGCGTAGTGGGTTTAGTTCGTCTTGAAATCTGGTTTTATTTGACGATGAAAAGGGGTACTTTTATTTAGTCGTGAAAGGGATTGTTTTTTAAGTTATACTATTTAATTCGAAAAGAAGAAAAAGATTAAGCGGTGGTTTAGAATAACAAGGATTTATCACTTGTCGCAAAAACATAGTGTAATGGGTTTAGTTCGTTTTGAAAACTGGTTTTATTTGATAATGAAAAGGAGTACTTTTATTTAGTCGTCAAAGAGATTGTTTTTAAGTTATATAATTTTAATAAGAAAAAAATTAAGTGGTGGTTCCCACTTAATTGTGTTTTTAAGTTATATAATTTTAATAAAAGGGCTTTTCTATTTATGGATTAAAAGAAAAATATATATAAAGAAAAGAATTGTTTTTTTTGTTTAGGCCAATTATTGATCGATTTTTTTTTATAAGCATTAGTATGGATTGTTTTTGGTTACTTATTGGAATATTAGAATGCTAACAAAACTAGAAATGATTTATAGAATATTGTTAAAAATGGATTTGAGGAAGATTTAGAAGATAATGAGTTTATATCGAAGCTACAATTGTTAAAGAGAAATTTGTTAAACAAATTGTATAAGATTTTGATATTTCAGGAATACCAAAGATCATGCCTAAGTAGCAAATTATAAATAAGACACGGACACTATAGTTGTAGAAGAAAATAATGATGATGTACAAGATTTTGAGCATGAATATCGTGAAGATATTAAAGTCCATTATACAAAAACACATGTCAAGGATGAATTTGAAATTGTGTTTGCAGCAGTAATAATAGGTAAGAAGACTTTACTAGTGAAAATTGAAATTGATTATGACAGTGTGTTTTTTTAAGAGTGGCTTGCAAAGCCTAAGTAAAAGTTACCAAAACTAGAATAAAAAAAACAAAAAAAACAAAAACAAAAAACAAAAAATTAAAAAAAATTAAAAACAATAATCAGAGTTTTTGAATTTGCAACCTGCAATAGAAGTGGAGATAAAAAAGAGAATGATATTGTTTCTTGTCTCACACAAGTCAACAGGAAGTTTCAATTACCTGTAGCTGGAGACGAGGACATATAACATACTAAAAAAATGACCAAAATAAAATTGAATCTATATATAAAGTTTGGAGCAAAAGAAAAAAAACAACATAAAAACAAATCATATCTTACAAAAAGTAAAACCAATTTTTAAATTAGGTCAATTATTGTAGTCCTAGTTGACACTAAAACCAACCAACCGTAGTAGTCTAACTAAAGAGGAATTATTAGTATTGATGTATGTAACGGTTGAGATTAGGAGAGTTAAAAAATAATCTATCCCTCTAACAGTCTAGTAAGGAAGTTAATTGTTAATTTAAGTCCCGTTAACTATTTTTAGAAACTGTCAATCAAGATATTTTGGCAAATTCGTCCCCATTCTAAATAATTAAGAAACTATTAGTTACAAGGATTCTGAAAAATTCCATATCAATGTAAAATCTAAAATCTATCCAACAATGAGAAAAATTTGCAATGTCTCAGAGATGTGTGCTTACTCATTAATCTTTTCATTTTGGATTCTCCCCATCGCGATGGTGAGAAAAAAATTTAATGCCTCAGATGTGTGCTTACTCATTAATCTTTTCATTTTGGATTCTCCCCATCGCGATGGTGAGAAAAAAAAATTGCACTATCAAAACCTTGGAGAGACCACTTTCAACATCAATCTTCCCGGGGTTTTCCATAGATCTCCAGCACAGAAGATGTGGTACATTCACGCCAACTGAATGAGCTTCGTAGCCGTGCCCAATGACGACGAGGAGATGAGAGGTTAGACGCGAGGATATCGTAATCGTGGGGAGAGCAGGCAGTGAATTGCATGGCACACAACCCCGAAAACAGATGAGACGATAATGTTAAAACCACTACGATAATGCTAAACCACGTAAGTGAAGACAAACGGAACGTTTGAATTCACCGAAACACTGGACGGAGCTAGTTTTCTATTCTCTCTAGACAGGATTCCAGAACACATCTCCTTTGTATAAAAAAAAAAATTCAAAGATAATCATTTATCTTTGATATCGTTAAATATTTGCAGAAGTGATTTAGCCAAAGTTTCTCATATATAGCATAGTTAAACCCAAATTTCGATTCGATAAGATACAGAAAATACTACTCATAAAATTCAATACGAAACAAATCGACAACTATACATCTTAAATACTAAATATATTATTTTTTATAATTTAAATAAAAAATCATTATAATTCAAAATTTTACAAAAACATAAAAATTTTATAATTAGATATTTCTCCAAAACAGAAATTACTGTTTTTTATGTTTTATATAAGAGTTATTGATTTGCAACCTATTTTCTATTTTATAACTTCTTGTAAGTAAGAATTATCTTTTTCTTAATTGCAATTTGTTATTTTATAAAATTTTCTAATATAGAAATTACTATTTTTTTCTATAAAAATTATATATTTTTTTATTTTTTTCCAATAAAAATTATCAATTTGTTAAGATAAAAAAGGTTGGTATTTTATGTATTAAAG
>APFE030076803.1:457279-489800 GCA_000404065.3 Pinus taeda
TTTTATTAATAAATAATCTTATAGGCTCGAACCTACTTTTACATTGATCTATTGACACCAACCAAAAGAAGGCATAAACCCCCGTGACACCACACCGATTAACAAGAGACAACAATCCCTGAGAAATGGCAACACCAACTTGATATGTTTTTTACTGGCACCGACAAGAAGGAGACACCATCCCCTAATAAATGTTTTAATGGTACCCATCATAAATTTTTTATTAGTTTCTGATCCAATTTGTCTTTCCTTAAGGTCTCCTTTGCTTTGCATATCACTCCCAGCTCTGCCTCTAGCTCTGTTTTATCCACAATCCTCATATGTTACTCCTCTATTTTGCACTTACAAACTCTGATCTCATATGTTACTCCTCTATTTTGCACTTACAAACTCTGATCTCTTGAAGGCCACACACTATTCTTCTTCTTCAACATTCAAACAACATCCTTGTATATCAAACTTACAAACTTCGCAATATTAATCACAACCAAATTGAATGGCTTCACATCTCTTCCATAGACTTCATTTCTCACATTTATTTCGCATTTCACACGACAAAACCACCAAAAACAATTGTTCACTACAAAACCATGTCTATATTACATTGACATAATGAAAGGGCTTGGCAAGGCCGACTCGGCATAGAGCAGAAACTGGAAAACTTGAAATATATTCTACTGGAAATCTGGTCCAAATGATCGAGATATGACTTCGAAAGGGCTTGGCAAGGCCGACTCGCCATAGAGAAGAAACTGGAAAACTTGAAATATCTTCTACTGGAAATCTGATCCAAATGATCGAGATATGACTTAAACCAATGGCTCCTTCGCTCCTTGGAATCTTAGCTTTAGTTCCACAAAACCACACAGTGTAACCTTCTCTAAATATGTGTTCCAGCAAATCTGAATATGGTCCACTTATTGTAACAAGTTACTGGACAACAAAATAATTTTAACTCTAGTTCCAGGGGCTTTAACATCATTCAATACGACCAAGTGTGGGACCACAACCTTAAAGCACGAGCTATAGAAATCTAGAAATTCAAGTCTTTTCTTATGGACCATGCCTGCTTAAGGAATGGATGAACTGGATGGCGATTCAATGCCTTTTACATGGAACCATGACCACGAAACATTGGCAAATCTTCCTTGGCAAATGGATATAGATGCGGGTACTATCGATAGAAGCAAACATTGCCTACCTCCAGATATCCAGATGGCTATATATCTTTTACTTGGACACAAAACTTTTTTTTTGGACCATAATTGATCCTTCATCTTCACTTGAAATTTGGATCCCCTTACTTCTAACTAGCTAGCATTGGATACTCCTACATAATTAGATGGTCAGATAACCTTTCTCCACCCTTGATCTGGCACAATTTCCTTCTCTTTTGCCATTATAGACAAAATAAAATACATTAACAACCTTCACAAAACCAATCCTTACTGTGAATCCCTAGACCTTAGAAGTTTCCACAATGAAACTTTCAGAACCAATCAGAACTTGCCACATGGTTCTCTGGCCACACATCCAATAACCTCAACCTACTACCATAAACTTCTTAGTCTAACCCATTACCCCTTAAATCAATAATCCAAAATAAATTTTAATCACTAAATTTACTAACCCTTATCATTGATCCACTAACCAACAAATCGTCTAGTTATTAGCAAATCTTTTAAACATTGTTTACTTTATTTTTAGTAAACATCATTCTAATTAATAATTTTATTATTTGTCATTTCATTAGACATCATTTTATCACACACTACCAAAAACTAAATATCAAATCTCATATTCCTATTAGACATTATTTTAAATTTTATTATTTGTTATTTTGTTACGCATCATTTTAGAAATGAAGCCATACTAAACCGCAATTCTCATACTCTTATTATACATCATTTTAATGACAAACCCTATTATTTGTTATATTTTTAAACATCATTCTATTAAAGTTTATCATTTTTACTTTATTTTAAAGCTTATCATTTTTACTTTATTTTCATTAGATATAATTTTAAGTTTTGTTATTTCATTCAACATCATTCTATTATATTAAAAGCTAAACCATACTAAACACCAAATCTTATATTAAAAACTAACCATACTAAACACCAAATCTCATACTTATTTTGCTTTATTATTTTGTTAAACAACAATATATTAAATTTCCAAGTATACTAAAATCCAAATAATCACATCTCATCCAACATCATTTTAATAACAAACTCTTAAATTTTACTAGTTATTATTTCTTTAAAATGTTTTAATAACAGGCTCTTAAATTTTACTATTTATTATTTCTTTAAATACATTTTAGTAAAAATTAAATGATATTAAATACCACATCTTACATTTTTAATCTCATACTTCTATTAAACATGATTATAATAACCAACCTAATAAACACCAAATTTCATACTCATTAAAATCATTATTGAATGTAAGAAGCCAACTCAAAACCCAATTCCCTTAAGAACGAGCAAAGTTGAATCTACCACAGTACCTCGTTACCTTTCACATAAGAACGAGCAAAGTTGAATGTTTATCTACCACGATCTACAGTACCACGATCTCTTTTTCAATGGCACGGAGGAAATGTTTATCGAGCGATGGACCGATTTGGTCGAGATGGGCTATTTATTGAGCCCATAAGAAGATTACCTGTATAATTATTCCTGATAAACGCGTGGATGGCGATGGTGTTTTGATTTATAAAAAGTACGCCATAATTTTATGATACGAGGCAATCCCATCAAATCAAACACAAAAGAATCAGATTTAACCCTGAGCATATGGTAAAAGGGATTGGAGAATACAAACAAAGCAGTACTGGATTCTGATCGGAATCAACTGTATTTAAGTTTATCTGCATATCAATTTGAGCCATAGAACGACCATGCAAGTCAGCTATTTTGTATAAACCCAAAGGAAAATAAAGTATGAACTGGTCAATATAACCCATTTGCGTTAAGAACAAGTTCTAATTTCTGGTTGAGTCGCGATTTTTAGCAAATTTAGTAAATTTATGCAAGTTATAAACTTATATATAATTTTATTCTATCAGAGGATGTCAAGAGCTCTTCACAGAGTGGAGAGCAATTCGCAAAACAGAATGCAAAGATTTTTAGCGGGTCTGACTGTGAAATCTGCATAAAAGCATTTGAAGAGAGTTTGAATTCTTGGACTATTCACAAAAAAATCTGATGTGTTGAGTAACTATCCACACACGCTGAGGAACAGAGAAGCCTAGGCACAATTGAAGGTTTTACACTCAGCCTGAATCGGGGCCACCGCTGCTGCCGTCATCATTATAGTGAGCTACTGCCGCCATGCTTGAGTCTACCATAATCTGTGAAGGAGGAGTGCGCGGCAGATTCTGTAATATTCTGCGCATTGACAATCACGTCAACAGAGACCATTTGGAACGTTGTTCATTGAACAGTCCACTGTTTGGAAAACTACAGAGGAGCTGAACATATCTAGGAGCCGAACAAGGAGAGCAGCGCCAATGGACCCGCACAAATCAAGGGTTTTTCAACTACTGCTACTCTGCAAAACATCCCACATTTTAGACGGCCACCATTTAGAAAGTCGTAAACAGTTACCGCTGCTGTGAGCTGTCGCCACCATAACAAGAACCATCGCCTGTGGTCGCTCGTCAATATAGCTACGATCGAGAGTTTCAAGCAAAGCCGGCATAGTCGTCGAGGAACAAGGTGAGCCATCGCTACTGTTGTAAGAGAAGCCACCCTGGTGAGGCGTCGTGAGTCGAATTAAACCACCGTGTATCGGTGGGAACAACTATTATTACATTCTCTAGATTTATTACATGTGGCAAAAACATAGCGTAGTGGGTTTAGTTCGTCTTGAAATCTGGTTTTATTTGACGATGAAAAGGGGTACTTTTATTTAGTCGTGAAAGGGATTGTTTTTTAAGTTATACTATTTAATTCGAAAAGAAGAAAAAGATTAAGCGGTGGTTTAGAATAACAAGGATTTATCACTTGTCGCAAAAACATAGTGTAATGGGTTTAGTTCGTTTTGAAAACTGGTTTTATTTGATAATGAAAAGGAGTACTTTTATTTAGTCGTCAAAGAGATTGTTTTTAAGTTATATAATTTTAATAAGAAAAAAATTAAGTGGTGGTTCCCACTTAATTGTGTTTTTAAGTTATATAATTTTAATAAAAGGGCTTTTCTATTTATGGATTAAAAGAAAAATATATATAAAGAAAAGAATTGTTTTTTTTGTTTAGGCCAATTATTGATCGATTTTTTTTTATAAGCATTAGTATGGATTGTTTTTGGTTACTTATTGGAATATTAGAATGCTAACAAAACTAGAAATGATTTATAGAATATTGTTAAAAATGGATTTGAGGAAGATTTAGAAGATAATGAGTTTATATCGAAGCTACAATTGTTAAAGAGAAATTTGTTAAACAAATTGTATAAGATTTTGATATTTCAGGAATACCAAAGATCATGCCTAAGTAGCAAATTATAAATAAGACACGGACACTATAGTTGTAGAAGAAAATAATGATGATGTACAAGATTTTGAGCATGAATATCGTGAAGATATTAAAGTCCATTATACAAAAACACATGTCAAGGATGAATTTGAAATTGTGTTTGCAGCAGTAATAATAGGTAAGAAGACTTTACTAGTGAAAATTGAAATTGATTATGACAGTGTGTTTTTTTAAGAGTGGCTTGCAAAGCCTAAGTAAAAGTTACCAAAACTAGAATAAAAAAAACAAAAAAAACAAAAACAAAAAACAAAAAATTAAAAAAAATTAAAAACAATAATCAGAGTTTTTGAATTTGCAACCTGCAATAGAAGTGGAGATAAAAAAGAGAATGATATTGTTTCTTGTCTCACACAAGTCAACAGGAAGTTTCAATTACCTGTAGCTGGAGACGAGGACATATAACATACTAAAAAAATGACCAAAATAAAATTGAATCTATATATAAAGTTTGGAGCAAAAGAAAAAAAACAACATAAAAACAAATCATATCTTACAAAAAGTAAAACCAATTTTTAAATTAGGTCAATTATTGTAGTCCTAGTTGACACTAAAACCAACCAACCGTAGTAGTCTAACTAAAGAGGAATTATTAGTATTGATGTATGTAACGGTTGAGATTAGGAGAGTTAAAAAATAATCTATCCCTCTAACAGTCTAGTAAGGAAGTTAATTGTTAATTTAAGTCCCGTTAACTATTTTTAGAAACTGTCAATCAAGATATTTTGGCAAATTCGTCCCCATTCTAAATAATTAAGAAACTATTAGTTACAAGGATTCTGAAAAATTCCATATCAATGTAAAATCTAAAATCTATCCAACAATGAGAAAAATTTGCAATGTCTCAGAGATGTGTGCTTACTCATTAATCTTTTCATTTTGGATTCTCCCCATCGCGATGGTGAGAAAAAAATTTAATGCCTCAGATGTGTGCTTACTCATTAATCTTTTCATTTTGGATTCTCCCCATCGCGATGGTGAGAAAAAAAAATTGCACTATCAAAACCTTGGAGAGACCACTTTCAACATCAATCTTCCCGGGGTTTTCCATAGATCTCCAGCACAGAAGATGTGGTACATTCACGCCAACTGAATGAGCTTCGTAGCCGTGCCCAATGACGACGAGGAGATGAGAGGTTAGACGCGAGGATATCGTAATCGTGGGGAGAGCAGGCAGTGAATTGCATGGCACACAACCCCGAAAACAGATGAGACGATAATGTTAAAACCACTACGATAATGCTAAACCACGTAAGTGAAGACAAACGGAACGTTTGAATTCACCGAAACACTGGACGGAGCTAGTTTTCTATTCTCTCTAGACAGGATTCCAGAACACATCTCCTTTGTATAAAAAAAAAAATTCAAAGATAATCATTTATCTTTGATATCGTTAAATATTTGCAGAAGTGATTTAGCCAAAGTTTCTCATATATAAGAACCTTCTCATCAATCAACTAACGTTATATTTGTTTTGTATGTCAAACAAAATTAATAATGATAAACACCGATCTAAGATTTTGTGGGAAACGTTTAATAATAGTAAAATATATGATTATTTATCATTTTACTAACACATTTTTATTTTTATCTTTATAAATGACATATAATTATTTTGATGGTTATTAATGTTTATTAATTATTAATTTATATCATATAAATATAATTTTTAATATCTATAAACTATATAATAAGTTTTATATTTTATATTGAGAATATGTTTTTATTAAATAAGTCAAAATAGTAATTGTCTGCACTTTTGGTTAATAATAAAATATTTTATTATGTAAATTAAATAATTTTGTAACAGAGATATAAAAGATGTAATAATATTATTTTACGAATAAATGAATCAAATATTTTATAATTATAAATCTAGATTAAAAATATATATTAAAATATTATCACATAAAAAAAGATTAAATAAGTAAAAGAATTTCTAAATGTACAAAATAAATTATATCTTAAAAACTATTATACAAAAATTTAGCTCACATCAGAAAGTTAATAGTTCCACTTGTTCACATAGAAGTTTTAAAACTTACTAGTCATAAATTTACAATAATATTGCTCACAATATAATGTTTCTATCTCACACTCACATGAGCTTCAAATGAGAGAATTATATATATATATATATATAGATGAACAATCACAATTGACCAAGCCAGTGGGCTAAAATTTGACAAAGTCATGCCTTGATATTCAAATGTAAGGACAATACTCAACTACCAATGTTTAAATTTCAGTGGATCAACTATCAAATTTGACCAAGTCAAATTCACATAATGTCAACTAACTATCTTAGTCATGTTATATCCACAATGTACTCAAATTATTCTACACTTAGGATGCATGTGTGCTCTAATTTTTTCTTGGACTCCTGCTAATCTAACTTGCACGTATCCCAAATTACAGTGTAAGATTGTTTATTACAATTTCCTACATTCCTCCTTAATAAATAAGCATTATATTTCATGGTTAAGAATTCTTAAACCTCTAAAATTTATCTTTACTAAGAAGTTTTGTATGTGTAGAGTAATAACAAGAACGGGAAGATAGACTACATTATGTAGAAAATGATCAGTTTGTTGTCAATTATCAAAAGTACAAACGAGAGTCATGATTCTAGAACCTATATTTCCTTTAGACAAATGGTTGTAAGCAACTAGTGTCCTAGTGGAAAGTGACCAAAGCCAGCAAAATGATGTACAAAATTTTACTAGAACTTAATAGTATGAGTCCTACAAAATGATGCTAAGATCCATAAAAATAAAAAAAATACATTAACTAACTAGATGGAAGAGCAATGTCATTGTCTTCAACTACCCTGCAAACACAATAGTGAGAGACCCTTGCATTGGCTTATTTAAGTATGGTATGTCGGGTTTGGCTACTTCCTTGCCTTGTCTTTCAACCAAAATTTCCTTGATGATGGAGGGGCCTGCTAGGTTACATCAAGTCAATTTCTTAATGATGTAGCAAGGGTTCCACATTTTGTCCATGAAAATATCCTTATGTTCTACAACAAAGCACTTGGGGTTGTGCAAATGTCGAAAGAGGTAAAGGATGGAAGCCCTATATCTTCAATTTTGTTTTCTTAGAGATGCATCAAATTCCCTAATTATGCTTCGATCCCATGGGAAACCCTAGGGAAGTACCACAAATTGAGGAGAAAAAAACCTATTCATGCTGGAGAATGAACCACAAAAAGCTTCAAAGGGGGAGATAGGAAAGCGTCCCCCCACCCCCACCCCCCCCCCCCCCCCCCACCGGACACCAATTCCGAAAATAATACACCTCTAAGACAAGAAGCCTCAAAAAATCCTAGGCAACCAATTGAGAGAGTGATGAGGGGATATATTGTTCATAAATCCTATCATTAAGGTTAACAAATCATCATTTTTCATTAATCATGGTTAGGCATCGCAACTCCAATTGCCCCCACATCCAAGACCAGTTACCTATATTATAAAAATACCTACTAAGCATGAACCACACAGGCCCTCAATATCATAATGGAAGGCCATTATCAATCCCCTCCGTGTCATATTCATAAACCCACCTTAATTGTGTGAAGCGAGGGTGATTAATTCATGACAATATGAATTTGAAGTTTGTATGCAGTAATTAATTTTTTTCATCACCCCCAAATAAGTAGTATGTAACTCATATTGTTGCATGGGAGCCAAATGTTCCATCAATAACAATTTGACATAAGGAGGTGGGCCATTCAATATCAAGGGATAGATTGTTCATAATCCTACCATTAAGATTAATAAATCCTCCATTTTCATTAATTGCATGGTTAGCAAAGTAATTTTCCTTCCTATCGTTCTAAACTTCTCTTAGAAGACATGAAAAAAATTTCCTCCTAGATGTAGTGCAACATATACAGGATTTTGAAGAAGCCCATGACTACTTTGCAACCTAAAGGATGGGTGTCTAGCACCATGTGCCTAATAATATTCAATGAATCTCCCACATTGAACAATATAGGGATGTGTAGGGAGGCTACAATTTGAACCTACTAAACGAGGGTGTATGCTTTTGGAAGATTATTCATTAATAGCCATAGACTCCATTCATAAGTGCACTTGACCATCCTTCCCAAGTTTATGAGAACCCCACATGCACCTGCCACCCTTAGGTTATGTTTTGAGGTCTTGTCAAAATATAGAATAACTAAGGTTTGCTTAGAACTCCATTTCTAAAATGCCTAAATAGAAAGTTGAACCTGCCAACATGAGCGTTATGGTAGTTGAAAAGGACTAAAGATAGGGTATAAGTGCTCAGATTGAATTGAATAAGCCATTAGATTTTCACCTTGTCAATTTCATTATCCAAAACTAGTTGAATCCCTTTGGAAATAAGATGTTATGGGAGTAATGATTTTTCTTTTTTTGCAACCTATTCTGGGATTGTTTGTATTTCATGAAAGATGGCGCAATTCCTTACTAGCCAAACTTTGCATCAATGAGTTGTCCCAACTAAGTCTAATCTCATTACAGTTGACAACCAACTCTCCTATGTAGTTGCAATCTATGAACCGGTGATGTGTAGTATCCAAATGGAAAAGGAAAAGGGAACATTGAGAGGGACCTTGAATCCATATTTATTTAAGGTTTTCTAAGGTTAGTATTTTATCTTGGACCAATGTGCCACATAAAATACTTTCAGTTGTCCAGAGAAGTGTCATATTTTACTCCAAGTTAGAGCTTGGGGTGGTAGAGGACTATTGAGTATGTCTTATATTCTATGCATGACTATTGAGCATCTGTTCAGCGGGGGTTGTAGGGGAGGTGGAGCTTCAATACTAGAGTTAATATGCCCCATTGAAAGCTTGAATGGATCCATCAATTGAAAGTCATCAATATGTTTTTATCAAAATGGTTTTTCTCATTACAATTTTCACCTTTTCGTGGTTTCATGGCACATGACTTTGTGGTCCATGGAAATGTAATTCCAGTTAAGGAACTCTGGTTGTATTTTAATCCAAGGCTAATATATTTGAGATTTATATCATATTGTATCATTTTAAAGACATAATATACTAAAAAATCTTCCAACTTTCCCAATTTGGGTTTCTAGGGTAAAATACCTATGTTAAAGATGTGTGTGCATCATTACGTCTTTTTTATATTATTTATTACAAATCTATTTGCAATAGTTAACTATACAAGGTTGAGACTATTTGATATGTGTTATATCTAAGGGGTTTACATGGGGGTGTAGGCCCCATGATAGAGGCGATCGCCCTTGCACAAAGCACTGAAGGGCCTCGAAGGGGCCTTTCAAGCAAAAATCATCAATAGTTTTTTATTAATGGGTTTTCATCAAGATTTTTTCATCAAGCAATTTTTCTCAAATTGATTTTCTCCTTTTGATAGTTTCATGGCACATAATTTTGTGGTCCATGGTAATGTAATTCTGATTAAGGATCTATGGTTATATTCTAATCTACAATTAATGGATTGGTAGTTTATATTCTATTATAACATTCTAAAGTCTATACTGAAAAATATTTCTAGTTTTCAAATTTGAATTTTCAGGGTAAACTTTCTATGTTAAATATGTATGTGTGTCTTTCTATTTTCTTTATTTTTATTAAGAATATGTTTGCAACAATTAACTATATAGGATTAAAACCTACAAACATGATCTGAATAGAAAATGGCATCAACCCATGGTATTCATCCGCCCATGGTATTTATCCACCCATAGTATTATAAGTGACATCCACCCATGATACTCATTCACCTATGGTATTTTCCCATGGTATTGTGACATCCACCCATGGTATTCATTCACCCATGGAATTGATTTGTGGTATTGTGACATCCACCCATGGTATTCATTGACCGATGGAATTGACCCGTGGTATTGTAACTCAAAAATACTATAAGTAACAAGCCACATTTTGTAAAGGGACAGTTTGTCCGCCACAATGTAGCTTTTGCAGTTATTCTCCATTTTAATAAAAGTTTCTTTGTGGTTTTGTTTATTGAGCATTCTCATCTTTTTCTTCTAGCAATTCAAGTTTTCAGATCTTGGGAGTCTCTCCCCCCAAAATCCATTTCAATCTTTTAGATATTGGGGGCCTCCCCCCAAGATCTGGATCAATGGTATCAGAGCAGGTTACGATTCCATGGGAATGAGGGTTTAATGCATATTTCAGTTTCAAATTTTTGTAGCAATATTCAACAAACTTCAGGCAAGTGTTGCGACCTCCATAGAGCACTTTCTTGGGCCAAGCAAGAATAATTTTATTTTTTCATTTGTTTTGCAAGAAATTTTTTGGGCTGCGATTTTGCAAATCAGATCTACCATATTTTGTGAAAAATTTACAAAAACAAATAACAGATCTGGATTCCTTACAAAAAAATACCAAAATTCAAAAAACAAACAGTGGAATCGGAGTCCGGATGAGGGATATATTACTAATTTAAAATCAACTATGTTATAGATTTTTTTTTTTTCTGACGACAACTGGTGGACAACAACTCTCTTATCATTTTTGCAATTTTTGTGCAGAATTTTAGAACTATGATTGTAGATCTAAGTTCCTCTCAAAAAATCACCCAATTTCAAAAAAAAGGTCGAATTGGAGTTCAGATGTGGGAGATATCGTTGATTTAAAATCAGCGATTTTTCAGAACTTTTGTGACGGCGGAACAATTTCAGCGCAAATCTGAGATTTCAGTGTCCAGATAAGGATTTCGAACACATGGGAAAATGCAAAATGATCCTCCTATTTCTAAAAACAGGTTATAATAAATATTCTGAGTTATATTGACCGAGTTATGTCCATTTTAATTCTGGATCAACATTCAAAGTGGGTTCCCTTTGGAGACGTGCCCTCCCACCCCGCTTTAGTAGGCACCTGCTTCACATTCATCAGTTTCATCATAACAGCATTCGGCTTGGGTTCTTTGGAGACGTTCCCCCCATCCTAGGCTATGTAGGCACCTACTACTTCATCAACAACTAACATCACAGTTATGAGTCAACCACACAAAATCCTTATCATTGAAATCCATTTTCTAGACTGCACACTGTTAGCATCATAGTTGGTCACAAGCATTACAGGGTATCTCTATCCTCAGATCTTCGTTCATCATGGTTATGGGTCATCCACAAACCCACGCTTCATCGAAGTCCATTTTCTAAGTCGTACACTGTCAGTGTCACAGTTGGTCACAAGCATTACAGAGTGTCTTTATCCTCAGATCTCCGTTCATCATGGTTATGGGTCATACAGAAACCCACACTTCATCAAAATCCATTTGCTAGGCCGCACACTGTCAATATCACAGTTGGTCACAAGCATTAAAAGATATCTCTATCCTTGGATCTTTGTTCATCATGGTTATGGGTTAACCACATAAAACCCTTCTCTTTAGGGGCTCTTCATATTCAACAAAGGCTTCGCAGGAGGGAACTTCACACAATGGGGACCATTGCTTCTTAAGAAGGGAGGAATGATCTGAATAGAAAATAGCATCAACCCATGGTATTCATCCACCCATGTTATCTATCCACCCATGGAATTTACCCATGGTATTGTAAGTGGCATCCACCCATGATATTTATCCATCCATAGTATTGTAAGTGACATCCACCCATGGTATTCATTCACCCATGGTATTGTAACATACAGTCATGGTATTCATTCACCCATGGAATTGACCCGTTGTATTGTGACATCCACCCATGGTATTCATTCATCCATGGAATTGACCCGTGGTATTATAACCGAGAAATACTATAAGTAACAAGTTGCATTTTGTAAAAGGACAATTTGTCCACCACAATGTAACTTTTGCAGTTATTCCTCGTTTTAATAAAAGTTTCTTTGTGGTTTGGTTTATTGGGCATTCTCCTCTCTTTCTTCTCGCAATTCAAGTTTTTAGATCTTGGGGCTCTCTCCCCCCAAGATCCATTTCAATCTCTTAGATCTCGGGGGCCTCCCCCTAAGCTCTGGATCAAAGCACTACAAGGTTAAGTGGATTTATCCTAGCTTCAATGATTAATCTATATCTCCTCATCCTCTATTGTCTGTATTTAGATTTTTCAAGGAACATATCTACTTCTATGCCAAATGTGCAACCAAGTGGTTTAGATGAGTAGGAAGATCCCCAAAATTCCAACATTTTCATGCTCTTATTGTTCTTTCCCAAAATGAATTGTTAAAAATTAAGTTCTTCCCATCACTCATTAACCAGTGTTCTAAATGGGAAAAATCATGCTAGTCCCCTAGAGGCTTGTTCCCCATGATGTTTTCATGCCATAATTCAATTTTTTTACCCTTCATGAGAATCCAGGTCAAGCATTCCAAAAATAAAGGGAGGGTCACTTTAAGTTGCTTCCAAATATTAGACCCCTTCCTTATCTATGGGGGATTATCAAGACATTGTTTTCTTTCTCGAGAGAGGTATCTTTTGACAAAGACCTTTTTCTACCAATCATTCTTACCCATGGTAATCCTCCATAAGATTTTGGCTCCTAATTCCAGGTTCATTAGTTCAAGATCCTTGATGCCCATCAATCCATGGGCCTTGGGGGCTTGAACTATTTTCCATTTGACCAAATGAAATATTTTGGAATTGGAATTTCCTCAATTCCATGAAATGTTTTGCATTTCTTGAGCAAGGCATTGTTTTACAATGGACAAGGCGAGCAACACCAAACACTAAAAGAGAAGTGGAGTTGAAAGAGACTATGATTAGAACAAGTCTTCCTAAAGGGTTTAACCAATGAGTGCCCCATTGGTTAAATTTGGATTTGAGTATGTTAAGGACATGCTAGCAATACTAAAAGTTGAAGGTTCACTAACTAGTCAACATACCTAGATATCTAAAAGAATCTCATTCCTCTTAAAAGGTAGACCTCAAAATTCTAGAAAGGATAAGAAGCGTACCTCTATTTACATTCTCGACATAAATTTGTCTTTTATTGTGGCTAATGTGACCCCTATAAATCTTGAAAAATAACTCAAGCGCTACTTTAAACTTAGTTGAAACAGTAGAGGAAGCTCCTCCATGGAGAAGGGTGTCATCTAAAAATTGGAAGTGATTGATATTTCTAACGCATCAAAACACCTTGACTTTGGGCAATTGACCTCATTCATATTCATCTTTCATTTATCTTCGTAAGGATTCTAACATGATAATGTACAGAAGAGGATAACAAATATGTGCTAATATTTATACAGTTCCATCACTGTATTAGACTGAGGTACTTTATACTCAAATATCTATATATAAATATTATTTATCCTATGATGGATATTCTCATATTCCATATATTTTAAATATATTTGTGTATGAACAAACTATGTGCATCACATTTGGTATTAGAGCCAAGTTTTATGATCTCAACCTTTAGCCACACTCTTATCAGGTTTGAGTTTTTAGCCCTAGCCATTGGTAATAAAGTATTTTGGTCACACAATTGTTTCTTTTCAAAGTTTCTTTGATTTCGATCCCTGGCCACCTTCAAGGTTTTGGTCATGAATGTTTCAAATATCTAACACAATATTTCTATTAGAAAAAGTGTCCCACTATAAAAGAAAGTTTGAAGGGGAATAACCCAAAAAGTCATAAAAAAGGGTGGTCAAAACTATTGAAGCAAATTCTCCCAAGAGGCATCAGAAGGGGGCCTAGATCGAGCTACGATGACACTATTAGGGCTTAACCAAGATTCCACCATCCTAGTGTGGTTGCTACTTTGGTTATCTCAGAGGATGGTAAAATAAGTTTTTGCACTGGCATGAATTTTTGTAGCGCCAAATCCTTGGACGTGGCAAGGGTTAACAATAATGCTAATGGAAACCCCAACTTCAAAGAGGTTGTAGCTACCGCTAAATGGAAGACAAGTTAGGTTGACAAGGTCATTAAGGATCGAGCTATCAAATTAAGCATATTAGCTCACGATTTTAGTGGTGTGAATGATGCAACTACCATAAATGCAAGGGCACATGAGACCATGAATGATGCATTATTCTTCACTATACTACCAAAATGTGATTTGGGGTTTTGTTGTCGCTGTTACAACACCCTCCAAAATTTCACTACATTCTAATTTTTGAGCCTACTTTATGGTCGTAACAAGTGTTGCTTTGGTCGTCAAGTGACATTTTGTGTTGTTTCATGTCTTAAATGCTCTTGAGTGTTCTCAAGTGTCATCACATTGATTAGAGCATCCTTGTATGTATTTCATGGTCATAACACCTTGTTGTTGTAAAATGACACTTTTGGGTTGCAGTCACACACGCTTCCCCATTTATACTTGGGGAATGTGCATAAAGTGGCATTTTGATGTGTATTCAATGTTGATCAAGCTTGTCTAATTTTTCTCAATGAGTTAGTACATGTCACACATGGTTTTATGTCTAGAACTCATCTTGCTCACCCTTTGATCTATCATCCAGACTTAGACAAATTTCAGTGACAAAATGAGACCATTAAGGACAAGAGCGCATGAGCGCACTCCAAAAGCACGAAGCCCCTTCCCTGTTTTGAACTACACCCTCAAAAAGTGACTAATTCTTCCTTGAGCGCACTCCTTCGACCCGAAGAAGTATGCCCTTCTTGTGTGCACTGGCGCATCCTAAAGACCCGAAGCTCAATCCTTAAGCCTTCCCCGATGCACTATGTGCCCTCATGAACTGACTTGAGCGCACTGTCGCACCTTGAAGACACGAAGCCTTAACCTTTATCCTTCAAGAGTGCACCTTGCACCCTTCCTGAGGCCTCTTAGGCACATGAGTGCACCCTGAAGGCACGAAGCCTTAACCTTCAGCCTTCAAAAGTGCACCTTGCGCCCTCCCTCTTTCCCTTGGGCGCATAATGCACTTGGGAAGCCCGAAGCTTTCCCCTTCGTCCTTCGGACTTGCAACATGCACCCTGCCTTGATTAATGTTTTCTTTAGGGTGCACGAGCACATACCAAAGCCTCGAAGCTCCTCCTCCTCCATCCTTCAGCCTTTCAAAGTGTGCCCTTGCGCCTTGAAGCTCCATTAACCATTTTAAGCACACCGAAAGGGCACAAACAAGAAAATATGTATAAAACATGGTAGGGTAGGATATTTTCTTAAATTAATAGTTGCTCGTCACGAGTGATTGCAGAAACAAGTATTCCAAGGACCTCATGGTGAGCACACACGAGGAAGATCGGGCAAAGAGGATAAACAAAGGAAGTGTGAAAAGAAACAAGAACACACACCCGAAACGTGATGATTGAAGCAGCCTAAAGACTCCAAGATTGAAGACCCTTTGGATTGACTATGATCAAAAGACGAACAAATAACAAACACAGTGGCATCCATGTCACCACTAAAGCAGACCCATGTCATCAATCACTGTCAGTGATAGTCATCCAAGACAGTGACATGTCCAGTTTTATCATATGATGATGTGGAAGACAAGATGTAATCTTGCAATCATTGTAAAAGGACAAATAAGTAGAATTCCAAGAGTCATGTGTGAATGTAAGAGTCATGGAAGTTCAAATAACATGTAATACCCAAAGTCATATGTAATCCCAAAAGTCATTTAGAACTTCAAATGTTGTGGAAGTCCAAATGTTACTAGAAGTTAGAGAGTCAAGGATCACGAGGATATGAAAGGTCACTCCTCAAGTTATAAATAGATCCTCATTTCTTATGTGAAGGACTTTTAGCCTTGGATTCTCCCATAAGGCATAGGAGAGATAAGTTAGTACTTTTGGGGAGCAAGTAGTGGCTCCAATGCTCCATTATTGGAGCAAGTGATGTTCATTGTATTCATGCATCTTGGGACTTTTACTTAATAATTGAAGTATAATGGCCAACATGCTTTTCATACATGGATTATGAATGTTTCTAAGACTATTCTATGAATGCTTATGATTCTTGTTTGTTTTCACTAGTACTGAGGTAGTTGAGCTATTTTGGTTATTTTAGTGCTTATTCTATCGAGAATGTGTTTTAATGGTTGTAACAATCGTCGCGTCTTTTTGGACTATTCCGCTAGATGTTAGACGAAACATTCTTATTTAGGTGTGTCTTTATTAGGGTGGTACTATTACCTCTCTCTTAGAGGCTCACTTTCTCCCCCTCTATAGTAGAAGAACCTTGATGCACCTGCAACTGAACATTCACCAAGAACACTTGCTTTTTGAAGGCACATATCCAATTCTCTCTCTTGTTGACAGATAAAGGCAAGGTAGATCTTTAAGTAAATAGTAGTTGGGTCGTATTCCGGATGGGGCTCCTATCCCAAACGGTGTGAAGTCTAATTCATACCGCATATCGAGGAGACCCCCTTGAATATTGGCAAGTCTAGCACTATCAAGAGGTTCATGAGACATCATGGGCTTTTCTAAACCTACCATCAATAAGCTAGGGTTTTGCTAGCCTTTCATATGGATTGTTCTGCTATAAATGCCACCTATTTGAGCTAGGTAATTGAATCCATGACTGAAATATAGTAAGGGAGTGTGCAAGCCTAACTTGGGAGAAGTTAAACCACCTTTCTCATTTACATAAATTTTGCGCGGGAACTCTGAGAACTATGTTATGTGAACAACACAATTGCACGAGGAACATTAAGGCAAGTTATGCTTCCATTGGATCATGGAAGTTGATATGTCGTAATTTCTACAAAGAGTTCAGACATTTTAACGTTAATTGGAAAAAGCACCTAAATCACGTCTTTAATTATCACAAATAAAACATAACCATATAACCTATATAAATGGAAGCAATTAATGAAGTTATATTCCAAGTTTAAATTTAGAAAAAACAAAAATAAGGTGAAAAAAACAACTTGTTACAAGTACCTATAGAAAAATACCTTTTATATTTAACAAAAAAAAAATTGGAAATATATTAATCCTTTATTTATTAAAAAAAAAAGTTAACAAAAAAGTATTAAAAAAGGGGGTTTAAGAGAATGTTAGTGGGGTCAAAGTTATTAAAAAAAGGACTTACATTTAAACGTAAAAAAAATTAAAAAAATATTTTTATTAGTATTAAAGGAATTATTTTTAAAAAAAAATTAGAAAAAGAGGTGAAGGTTAAAGTAATACTATTAATGGATAAAATTTAAAGGAGTTGAAAAAAAATGGATTTTTTTTGGTAGATAGATAGTTATATATGTTTCATTATCAACATAATACGTACATCATGAGTACAAGCCAAGGATGGCCAAAACCAGCATGATTACATCATCAGACAACATCACCACCCATTGCCATTAACTTATCCAATAGAAAAGAACATATTAAGAGATGCAATCATTATACAAAACGAATCCACCTATGTCACCAAAGAAACCCAGTGCTCAATGGCAAGCATTAAACATTCTTATAGCCCCGCCGAGATAAAAGATGAGCCAAACAGTGCTTGAGGAAGTCAACATACACATTCCACAGAAAGACAATGCAATGTGTATCCTAAAATGCATTAAACATTGAAAGAAAAATGTAAAAGCATTATGCACCATTGAATACTATTCCATCCACATAGCATTACAATAGTTCCAATGTGAGTTCAAAATTGTCTAATAATTGCCATATATATACCATAATATATCATACAAAAATTCGAAGCCAATAATCTTAAGAAAAGAGACACAAAGGTACATGCCCTCACTTATCGTCCCCATATGACTCATTCTCTGAAGATAACAAGGTTGGGGTATACATGTTATTGGTAGGAGGATCAATGTGGTCACCCGACCCTGAGTCAATGACCATGAAGGACCCCACTCACGTCAAATGAGAATCGATGTTGTTCAAACAAAAACGTATATTACAAACCATTCTCTTTAGGTCCTCCAAAGATAAGAAATCGTTATAATTTTCCACCTGTTTATCCTTAAATAAAAGACAGAGAAATGTAGTAGTATGTTGATTCAATGCCAAGAAGCTTAAGAAATTCAACCTTCTTTTCCAAAAACAACCAAGATTTGAAAGCCACTTCGCCTTGGAGCCATAAGCACCGTTAAAGAGAGGCAATGAGGACAACCAGTAGAAAGACTACGACCTATAAAAGACCCCGAATGATAGAAAGAAATACCCTAAAGTCCTCACTTATAGACAATAAGGTTGTCCTCATAAAACCATTCCACAGGACCCAGACCTAAAAGATTATGAAGCTCACTACACATCCAATGAAGAACCCAACGAGTCCATATAAACTCAACATAAGCATAATCACAGATCAGGAAAAAGGGGCATCGAGGAAAAAGATAATACCTTTGCAATATAGTAGTGAATAGATAAAGGGAAAGACAATTTTGCAGATTCAAGTAACTCCAAGCTTGACCACGACTGAACCAAGAATTGAGAGCCTAGATATTCTAAATTTTCCAAAATACACGCCCCAAGAATAGGAAATTAAGGTGATGCCTAATTTGTCCAAATACTCACCCCAAGAATAGGAAATTTAAGTGATACATAGAGACCCACAAATTAAAACCCACCCAAAGAAGGAGCCACTGAAGAGGAGCGAAAAATAATTGTCATGCCCAAGATCAAGCAATCCACTCCCAAGCCAAAATAGAAATAAGACCTATTTATAATCGCAGAGAGGAAAAATAAGAGAACAACAACCAAATCTTACACATGGAATAATCGAAGATAGAGGACAAGGTAAAGGCCTCACCTCCATACACCATATGTCTGAGAAAACAACCAACCATCGTCTTGAACCAATATTTAAAACACATCAAGGGACACATACTAAAGAAATTGCATTTACTCAGGCCACCCACCGCTACTTGAACTTTAAACAAGTGTTAAGTTGGCACCTATCCTAAAGCCACTGAAATCTTAAGTTGTACATTGATTTCAACACAGTCTCCTTCTATACAAGTGAGAATGCATTCAATCATTGAAAAAAAAGTGTAAGTTATTAAAGGGTCTTAAGTTCTAATTGTAATTAGAAGAAGGATCAAATGAAAGCATTAGCATTCTCATTAAAGTAAAAAAGTTATAGAAATAATATAAAGTGTTAAGATTAGGTGAAATATTGCAAATTTCAACGAATGCAAAATGCGGTCAACCACTGACAAAAAAAGCATGAAGTTTGTAACCGAGGAAAAAGGAAGATTTTCAAAAACTTCATATAGCTACAGTTTAACGCTATTTAGAATTAAGGGAAATCTTGTAGGAAAATATATTACTCTTTTTATCATTTTCACTAAAAATAATAATTATATAAGCCTTGAATTCACTAACCAATTGGTGATTCCCGTGTCAAATATAATTGAAAATTTAGACCACTGGGACAAAAAACATTATGACATAATCGATTTACAATTAAAGATTGAAGATTATAATCTATTAGATCCCTATGGAGCAATCATAATAAAATTATTTTGGCTTTACCTTGGATGGATTCACTAGGGCCATTCATCTTAAATTTAAAGAAGTAATTTTAACATAGTCTTACAAGAAGAAAAAGGTAACACTAAAAATCGTTACATTGAAGCTAGATTTAGTAATACTAGAAGACATGAAAGATATCTCAAAGGCAATTCTTCAAGAAAACCACAAATCAATGCAAAATATACAAAAAAAGAAGACAAAAAGATTGTAAACAAAAAAGATGAAATTTCTCACCTCAAGGAACATAGGGAAAAATTATTGATGCAAATAAGAAGCTTAAAAAGGACAAGAAGTCGTTGGAAAATAAAGTACAATAATTTATCAAGAAGGAAGTGTTAAAATCTTTCAGAGGTGGTAATTAAAGTTGAAGAAAATGGAACATATACAGATCTCGTTAACTTCGAATCCAGTTGAAGTAAAGATATAATCAGATGTCGCAATTATAAATTCCAAGAGAAGATACAATAATAAAACCAGCAACATTAGTATGCAAAGAATATCATATGCCAAAAATACTTAAAGGAAATGCTACAATTACACTAAAAACAATAAGGACACAATAACTCCTTACCAACACCCAAATCAAAAGAGAAGACATCTCAAACTGCTAGGGAATCGATATCTCTAAGGACATAAAAAATTGATTTATGTTCCAAAGAATATCGATGTCATCACAATTAACTCTTATGATAACAATTCATCTTTGGAAGCTTATAAGCACAAAGTTCCATTAAAAATTGATTTGGGGAGGTTAGATCATTTCACACTTTGACAATCTTGTACCGCAAGTAAAAGTTCATATCATTTTATATAATCAAATATGATAGCTCCAAGAATTCAGAAAAATGTGAATAGATTACAAGACAAAGAAAAGGATAACATGTTTCTTCATCTATATCCTTTAACGACAAAGCATTTCTAAACAAGAAGGAAATCTTATAAACATGAATATGAAATAATACAAATAAAAAATAATATAAATAATAATTAATAATTATAAAAGAGCATGTCGTAAAAGAAATGACTCCTTACAAAAGGGCACTCCTGCCTAATATTTATATGGGTCCCATTATTGTATTCAACCATATCACTTTGTACTCAAACATTTATATAGAAATATTATTTATCCTATGAAGTATATTCTCATATTTCATATGTTTTGAATATATTTGTGTGAAACGAACTCTATTCATCGCAATGACATTGTGAACCTTCCCCATATAAACATTCATTATAAATCATTCTCCAAACTAGCGCAATTCTTCTCTACCGCCAAGACTCTACCATAGCACTATAACTTATAAGCAATCATGGCAAAATCAAGATGCAAAGACTTGTTGGTACTATAGTGGATTTGGAAATCCATTTGCACCAGGGAATAATATGGAAGTAAGGCCTTATTATTCTTCCCATGATGAGCACCCTACCTATTAAGATGAAGAATACCATCACATCCTAGTGAAGAAACAGGCCACACCTCTATAAATCCAAAACAATCTCTCGGGATGGCTTCGGAGGCTCCAAGGTTGACTCCCCGGGTATCTTCAAAACAAATGAGTTTAGAGGAAATCTAGATGATAAAAAGAGTGGACCTAGAGCCACCACCTATGCCTAGATGAAGACCTTCAATCATCACTGCAAAGCAATTGCCACCCCACCACCCTTGGGGCCACACGAGGCTAATTAAAGCTAAGAGGTTAGCTTCAAGCTTCAAGGAATGACATGGTCCTGCAACCATATAAAATAGATACAAATTGCAGGAGAAAGTTTAGCTATAAGAGGAAACTCATCAATGGCAAATGGATAAACAAGAAATTGACCAAACCAATACCAAATTTGGAACATGCCAAAGTTCAAGCTACCTACTTCAAGACAACCTCAACTTATACTAGCACACCAAAGAATTAATAGCATAGCATTATGACAAGCTATACTAATGTCAAACCAAAGAATTATACGAAATCCAAGCTGAAATTAAGAAAGAAAATGTCCATTATCATTCTCTCCTACATGTAGTCCAGCACTAAGGAAGTACTACTCAAATGAGAGCACATAAGATGAGAAAGGACAACTTCCTAGAGTAGAGCCTTCTCACCGCCGCCCTAACCCCACCTCCACCACCACCCCTACCCCTACCCCCAAAACCTCTATGTGATGAAAAATAAAGAGGACAATGCATGACAAGCATGGTCTTTGAGTTCTTCTAACAACCCTATGAAGAGGTAGCAAACAAAGTTCTATTTAGTAAAAAAAATTGAATCTCACTACCTTAAGCCAAGATACAAAGAATCTAAATTTGTCTAATTTTCTATGGCTAGAGACTAAGCCACCAAGCAACTAGTAAATGTAACTATCATATATAAACTTATAGACCTAGTTTTAAACCTAAACTACCTCATAATGATCCATATTTCCACCCAATTTCTTCGATTAAAAATATGATCAAATTCTGTAACTATTTTGTTCTCTATAATATAATAGCTCTCGGCTTACATAAGAAACACTCTTTTATATTATGTTAAAAATAAGATCAAATTCTGTAACTATTTTGTTCTCCATAATATAATAGCTTCTCGGCTTACAGAAGAAACTCTTTTATATTATGTCTCTATTTAGGATGACATAACAATACTTTGTTTCTTATTGTTTGAACTGAGCGTTGTTGATTTAGTGTAAAAAGCATATGTAAATTTTTTTATCTAAGCATGCAGCTTCATCACAAACATAATTTTGTTACTCTTGGTGTCGTATTCAACCCCCCATTCATGGTTACGTGATACACCACAAAATTATTTCGGGACCATTCCAACAACTTACTCTACTTTATTTGGTATACTTATTATGTATCAAATATACTTCAAACAAACCTAGGAACCAACTATGAATAATTAGCCTAAGATCACTCCTAATTACTAATCTGATTGTATTGGGACTTCTCGAATCATTGGGGAGTGTTCCCAATGTTCATGCAATATCAATACTTGGATAATCTGTATGGTTAGTACAAGTGATCAGCGCACAAAATATTTTTTGTTAATATACATGCAAGTAACCAAGGACACAAGAAGGTTTAAAATTAAATATATGAGAGTTACCACTTCGAAATATCTAGAATATGAAAGAAGAAATAAAGAGAAACATAAACTTTCATTGATTAAAATCACATTAATTCACTTAGCTCAAGCCTCACAGGCACCACTGAAACAAAATAAGACCACCGAATTCAAAGAGAACTAAAAAAAAATCAATATAGTCAAACTTTATCAACGTACTTATCAAAAGATTCTTTGCATTATCGAGAAAAGATACGAAGTTGGCTGCATGGTACGCACTGCATAGAGTGAAGGCAGCAACCAAAAGGATGAAATAGAAGAAAGTAGGCTACTACTCAATGGAAGAAAACACTCATTTTGAACTATTCATTTCTCTTATAAAACCTTGCAATTCTAATTATGTTCATCCTCTAGATGCATGACCAGCTGCTGTTATGTTCATGCACACAAGGATTACCAAAAATATATATGCACTCTGTTATCTTGTGTTGTTTATGAGAAGCATAGTATTGTAGTGAATCACTCTAGAGGCTGCTTCAAAATTAAGTGGAGTAAAGGCAGGCAGCCAACTGAACGAAGACAAAAAACTGCCTAACAACATAATATCACCCTACACCACTCAACTACCAGTGGCCAAACCCCTAATTAATTGTTATTGAAGTGACAATCTAGTTTGCAAGCTGATTATAGGTCGTTCCAGCGCCTACTTACCTCACAACCACACATACGGCTCAATCTCTCTTTAAAACTCTCAAAAACCGTGCCATCAAGTATTCTTACCATGAACAAAATTATGTCTCTTGCAAACACTCACACAATTCTTATTTATAACAGAAGAGGTCGACTTAAACTTTTGTTTTAGCAAGAGGTAGTCAAGGTTCCTTACACTTTTCCAACTCCAATCACAAATTAGATATCTCTCATGAAACTAAATTGAATTCTTCTTAAATGGCCTAGCCGCCTCTATATGAATAAGAAATTCTAAAAACGGCTGAATAGTCCAATTGGCAAATTGAATTATCTCTCATGCAAACGGGTAAAAGAGGTCAATTTGGTAAAAATAGGAATTTTCCTGTACCTCCAGGTTTCCAACGTTAGCAAATAGAAATAAAAAATTATCGAATTTTAGTTTAGGTGACCCAGGTTCAAAAAATGGTAATAAGACATCCCATTAAAATAAAGTCACGGGAGGACATCAAATTTAAGACAGCGTGACCTAGAGTTATAACAAGTTATAATAGGTTTTGTGACAGATTTATCACAGGACGATAACAAGTTGTTGCAGGTATATAACCAGGTCATAATTAGTATGATGGTAATATTATGACATGTTTTTATTGTAGGGCATATAATATAATATAATTTAATATTATATTATATATATATATTATTATCGCCTGTTATATATATATATAAATAACAGGGATATAAGTAGATCTATAATAAGTGTTGTAACAAATTTGTGACAGGTTTACAACAGAGTTAGGACATGTTTATAGCAGGTTTATGATCACTCAAAGCATAGGCTAGGCTTTGGGTGGATTATAATTTGAATCAAATGGTAATTGGCATAATATGTCATATAATATGCATTGCAGTGAGAAATACAACAATAAGCTAGAAGGCTTTTGTTTATTACACTGCTTATATATATATATTAACAATGTTGTTTATTTATGCACTAAAATAATCCACTATGTTAATTGCCTATATATATATATCAAGTGACAATGATGTTGATTTATGCGTTAAAAGAATCCACTTTGTGGATTGGACATGTGTGCAGAGCTGCTCATAAAACCAGTGAAAGATTGGGTAAAATGGCAATTGGTGTAACATGCCAGAATGCATACAATGCCTTAATAGCTTCCAGTTGAGCATGATGAGGCCACAGGTGAAATATATGGGAACTCTTGGCTTATGGAGTACTTCAAGGTAATTGTAATAGGGACAGGAAATTGAAGCAGACAAACAGATTATGGTGGATTTAAGTCACCATATGTAAATTTAGTGCAGCAAGTCATGATGATAAAGTGTTTTGGGCTCTGAATTGCTATAGCTCTCATTATGAATAACCAGAACAAAGTAAGAAAATCTGTATAAATACAGATTTACTAGGAGAGATATATCCTTAAACATGGAGGAAGTATGCTATAAATCCTCAAGATGAATACAAGGCAGCCCATGATAATCAAAGGCTGCATTATACCAAGGAATGGTAGCAGCAACATGGAATGCAGTTGGCTAGTAAGTGAAAAATGAGTAATGGCAAAGGCCATGAAACAAAACAACCATGTCATTGAGTTCCATAATATGTAGAGGAAGAGGAGGATAATTCTCTTTAACCTTTCACACTTAGGAATTTCTTCTTAATAAAGTAAACCCTTAGAACATTTAAAATATCCTAAAATATAGGGGGCAAATGAACTTTAAAAGAGAAAATAAGAACATTTCAATAGTTTGTACATACTTATAATAAGAAAAGGAGAAGTGTGCATGAAATTAAAAAAGACTAATATAAAAATGGGTAAAAAATAAATTCATGAGAGAATCTCAATGTGAATAAAGCATAAATTAAAAATCTCCAAATAAGATTTAACATGAAAATAAGTAGGGGGTAGTTTCGGGACAAGAATGTGATACCTACCTGTTGACTCTAGTTGATCAACCACTTAACCACAAAAATAGGGAATCTAAGTTGGGATCAAGAGATAACTAAGAGAATAAATAGGCAAGCATATTTGGCAGAGGGAATTTAGCCCTTTTAAAAGAAAATAAGAAAAATAATTTCATAAGAGCTCTCCTAGAATTATGACACTTGGATCGATGAATAATCAAAATTTTGAATTAAAGAAAATATGTATTTTGCATAAGGAGTCAAATGGCACTACTAAAACCTTCTATAAAAAAAAATAACATGTTATGAGAAGTTTATGTTTTGCACCATATTATTGGGTAGATGTCCTAATGATACTTTGTTGATTAACTACTAAGGGATCTATTGTGAGTTTAATGTGAGTGAAGTTATATTGAGTGGGAAATTCATGAGTTGAAACCTCATCTTCACTCTGCTAGTGTACCCATCTCTTGTACAACCCCATTGCAGCTCGAGGCTCCTCAAGGAAGAAGAGTACCCAAGGAGGAGGAAAGGAGGATAACAAGTAAGTCAGCAATGTTCAATTAAGTCCAAATTTCCATTCACGGGGAGTCCAATTTTGAAATGCAACTTCAATCTTCAAGCAACATGAGTCCTCAGCAATTCGATGGTAAATGGTATTATTGACAATTTAATTATTGTAACATATCTCAGATGCAATCTATCAAACACTATAGTCTTGCATGAATTACCATAGATAATATTGTATTACATGCCTAGAAAAAACTCAAAAAATGTCCATATTTCGATGTCATTTCTATGGTTAATAAGATATTGGTTATGGTTATGCAATGTGGATTATATTATAATTAGTTTCTAATGAAAAAGAGTAGCCATGTTCTTATGGTTCTCCCTATGCTTAAATGTGAACATTGTATTTATAGAACATTAAATTATAATGGAAAAGATGGTGGATATTTTAATATTTATAGAATATGTTTCATCTTTTCTTAGAGAGAGTGTGATTCTTTTATTCATAATCAAGTATATTATGAACAAGGGAGGCTGCATCGCAGCAAGCCCCTGCCTTGAGTGGGAAGTGGGGCTTGACAAGCCCAACCACTGCACAACCTAGCCATATAATAAGCTCTAAGACAGTTAGCAAAGCCAGATCTACACCATCATTGACCCACCAACATAAGCAAAGGTGTAGATTGCAAGGCTAGATCCATACACAATAGTTGCTTTCGATCCAACACCAATTTCTTTTGTTGGTTCAGTAGGATAAGATTAAGATTAGTAACATTGTCACTATAATAGCTACTTCTCTAAACCACCTACAATTACTGACTTTGTACTCCTTTCAATGATTGCAGAGAAGTGTTTTCTGGATTTGATCCTGTCATTGTGGCAATTTTTGAAGAGAAGAAAATAAAATCTATGAAGTCAAACAACAATAAGATGATTTATGAGGGAAAACTTGGTGGCATCGAGGACAATGCTAAAAACATACTTAAGGTATGGTTAAGCTATATAATGCATTCACCTGAGATATGTTGTCAAATGCATTTTTGGTTATTCTCGTGACTGACCTGCATGCAGGTCTACGAGTGAAACATTCTTTTATGTTATTATTTAGGTTTATTGATTAATTTTTAATTATCTATGCAGATTATAGGGGATTTTGGATCATGTCCCTCAAGTACATACTTCCCAACAAGATCACCATCGCCAAAAAGATTTGTATTCAACCTCAAAAGATCATCAGGAGGAGACACAATCAGTTTGGTCCAATGATACTGAAACAACTATATCTTCCTTAGGATGAAAGGAAGCAAAGATCACATAGTGATTGCGACCAGTAAGAACAATGATCCAAACATGTGATTACCAGTTCAAGAGCCTTATTGTCTCATCATCACTTGCACTAACAATCAGATTTAAAGTACTTTGGCTTAAGTCAGACAGGATTCAAAGGCAAGTTATTCTTATATTGGTTTGTCTACTGTGTTTAGTAGCCTTCTCCCCTGGCAACTCATCAAACCTCCTCAAAGTCCATTTACGTGCATTTTATTGCCACTTAATCTACCGAGGTAATTCATTGAGTGCCCAACGCATCCTCAACTCATCGGTTGGGAACTCAATGTCATGTACGAATTAGCTATTTTGAAGAGATACAATGGATGCGAAAGTTATAAAAATTTTTAATAATAATAAATAAAGTGAAATTAAATTAAAATTAGAGCGTTGTGACGCTAACCTTGCATGCATCCTAGGTGTCGAAGGAATTGATTCCCAAGTTTCTCTCTAGATGGACACTTCGACACATCAGAACCACAGAGTACAACTACACTATTTGAGGTAAAAACTAATCATCTATCAAACTCTTCCAGTACTCAGAATAGTAGTGTCATGGTTTGTTTCTTGTGCTAGTCCACCCGGGTTGATTCTCTCAGCAAGAAACAATGGCAGAAAAAACTAGCTTTGTTCTACCCTAGCAGTCAGTCCGTCACCACTACGCTTATGACTCTCGACCCCAACTTGCTTGCTTCTCTGGGTGAGGTCTTCCCCCCCTTTGATTCCTCAAGAAAACACTCAATTATGACAGTAGATTCTAATTCATTTGACCCAGGTAGGGTTAGATACCATCAAGGATAGTGGTCATGGTAAAAAGACAAAACACTAGGTTTGGAAAGGAATAAAGCCATTGTTTAAGAGGTGCTAACAAACGAACAAGCGAAGGGGTAGGGTTCAACCCCTCACATGAAGTTTGAAATGCAAGTTTCAGAGGCGAGATCGATTGCAAAGAGATGTCCCCCCCTACCCCTTGACTCTAATGACCATACATAGTATCCGGATGCAATTGTCGAGAAAGAGGGATGTAGTGATTCTAAACCTTCCTTCGGTTAGTAGTTAAGAGAGACATCCCTCAAGCAAGGGTGACCTTCAAGCAGAGGATGCGATAAGGTTAGCCAGACAAAGCAAAAGCACTAAGCAAGCTAGCAAGGAAGCGTAACAAGTGCCTTATATTCATAATCTGAAAGACATACCTCTCCTCTTACACAGGGAGACTACTAAGCAGCTCATTCATGATAGTATTATGGCTGGGAGGCTAGCTCTAAGTGAGAGCTATAACCAACCTACTAACTAGAACAGCCAACATATGCCCCCGAGTAGGGGGGTCGCCATTTTTCCTATTTTTCAACGAAGTCTGGCACAGTTGGTGGCAAGCACTAAGGTTCTCATCAGAAAAGTCACCAGACACATTAAATTGTTTGGTCGACCCAGAAAAGCTTCTCAGATGCATTGTTTCCTCTCCTGTTAGTTGAGTTGCTTTACGACACAAAGGCCTAGAAACATAAAAGTGACAGAGGATCAACGTTCTGCAATATGGGCATGTTATACACACAGGTAAGCTTTCTTTATCTGCTCACTATCCATCTGCTCGATTTTTGCTTGCTAACCTGCTTGATGACCATCTTCTTGCTTCCTCCTGTAACTTGTCTTAGTAGTCCAATAAATTGTCTTTCTATTTCACCTATCTAAAATAAATATTATTAATGTAGAGCCTGATTCCTCCCAAGTTGTCTTGCTACTCCAATGAATTATCGCTCTATTCTAGCTCTCTAAAAGAAATCTTGTTAATGCAGAGCATCGAGGAGGTTAAATCTTGCTAATGTAGAGCATTGAGGAGGTGTTTATTTTCTTGCGATGTTTTTGTTTTCTTTTGGCGTGGGGATAGAGGGCTCTAGTGGAAGTGTACGACACAACTTAGTCAAGTATATGACACCTAGTTACATGTAAATAGAAGCGGTGGCACCTGTTACATGTAGACATAAGTGGTCACAAGCGTGGCAGGCATACATGCAACGATGGACAATATAGTTTTCTTAGCATACACAAGTCAAAAGTATGTCTTATTATACGATGCAGCGCAAACACAATGTGATGGTTCCTATATGGAATTGTATCGCATAGCATTTAATGTTTTCAACTAATGGTAGCATTAGCTTAGCTCTCTCAAAATGCGAAAGGAACGAATGAATATAAGATATGCTTTTAGCGCCCCCCCCCCCCCCCGCCTCTGGAAGAGGCCAAATAAGACGTCCAAATAGATTTCCTTAAGAAAATACACTACGATCCTTAAAAAGTTTTGTTATCCATGACAGTGACCGGCAGAAACTAATGTTAACCATACATTTTTTATTATTGTATTCCCAGCCATGCCTACAGCAGGTACTAATAGGGGTCTTCGATACTCAATGTTATGGCACATGTTTCGTCCCTTCTGTTAAGAGATAATGTGCTCCCTTTAATCATAAGCAATATATTATGGACAAGGGTATATGTTCTTCCTTTTAATTTAGGGATAACATGATTCTTGTTAATACACATGCAAGTATATCAAAAAAGGGCTATGGATATTATAATGTTTATGGAATAAGTTTCCTTTTTTGAACTAAGGACCGATTGCTTACTTTAACTTGATTTACATAAAGTATTACAGTAGTAAACCCACATTCTTATTTAAAACCAAGGATATGAACAATTGTATGAGTCATTCTAACATGATGTACATATTTTCAATTTATATTTATAAAAACCTTATCGTTAAGATATGCAAAGGACTCTATGATTAGTCATAGCCATTGGTTGTATTCTTGGTGAATCTCACCCATGTGAGATATATTTTTAACAAAACAATTATGGGATCTCCACTAGAGCCGTGTGAATAAATGGTACCTCCTTGATGCTTATGAATCCATCGAGTTCATATAATCTAGAGTATTGATGCAATAACAAGCTTATTTTAAGAGTTAATTTGTAAATCCAAAATTTTACAAGTAAGCCTCTATTATTAACATGTTCTAATTGTATTTTGAATAAAAGGACAATTTTGTGATGGTTGAATTATTGTCAGTTTTATGCCAAATTTCTTAATATACATTAAGTTTTGGATAGTTCAAACATCCTAAAAAATGTATTGAATCACTGATATGAAATAGGTAGTCCTCAACAAGATGGACTAGGAAATTTGCACTTGATTTTGGTATACCTTGTGGCATAATTGTTATGGATTTAACCGTTAGTGTTGCAAATGAATTGTTGCCTCGGTCGTTGAATCAAGTGAATTGCAGAAAAAGTAAATCACAATTCATGAAAGTAAACACACTCGTAGAAAAATAAACACACCAAATGCTAGAAGTGACCTACTCAAGTATAATGATATTCTTGGTTTAATGTAACAAAGATGCAATGGTATGTACCTATGATGCAACGAATGACAAGCAAACAACCCAGAAGCAATGTGCAAATATCACACAAATCTCAATTGTAAATTGTCACTGAAAACAAAGTAAAAGTAAGCTACAGGCAAGTTGTAGCAACAAGAGTTGCAGCAAGAGTTAGAATTTCTAGAAACACATAAATCTATTTGCTAACCGTTCATCCTAGAATTAGTTCTTTAATTACGTAATCTGGAGTTGCAACAACAAGTAACATGAATACAACATAGAAAATATCAGAGTTGCAACAAAAGGAAACTAACAGAGTTGAAGGAAAAAGAAATTAACAGGATTGCAGCAATAAGAACTAATTGTATATTAACATAAATGTAAATACTAACTACCTGCTAACGCTACCTAGTATTACCAAGCTAAGGAGGGGGACCTACCTCCTTAGACGAGGTACTGTGAATTCTTCAGTCACACGAACACGAAATTGACATTGAGTGATTGGAACAAAGGAGTTTTTCTAGTACAATCAAAAGACAAATTATACAACAACTAACAATAAATTATTCTTTTATTTCTCCTCCCTAGGCTTTAAAGCAAGGTTACTTGGGAGCGGGAGCGACAATTTGAAAAGCTCTTAGGTTGGGAGCCAATCCTAAAGCGTTCTTTATATACTATATATATATATTTATATTTTTTATATTTTGATGCATATATGTCAACAAAAACACGTGTAGAATGATGAATTAGATATTAAAAAACATAGATTGAACCATGTAACAACAATCATCTAGAAGTTATAATCTTCATCAACCACATCCACAAGTTAGTAACATAGTAACATACAACATATTGAGTCTCAGATGCATACAATCTTAAAGTTTCAAGCTTTCAAAATTCAATATATAACATTTATCATCATTGATCACCAAAGTTGTACTTGTAAGCTAAGTGTAACCATTACAACAAATAATATCTAACATGGAATGAAATGTTATAAAATGAAATGAAATGAAACAACTTTCAACTTTCATGAAGCATCATATTCATAATTCATTACTAATGATTTATAATTGCCACCTTCAAACTTCAAACTTAAATTGTCATATATTGTTTAAAAAATTATCATAATAAATATGAAAGAGTCAATAGTTATAAAAAACTACTAGAAACTAGAAAAGACAAGTAAATCTATTATCTATTTCTTATGCTTGAGCCTCTTGCCACCATGAGAAATGTCTAATCTTTTTGTCTTGTTGGAAAATTATGATCTTTGTCATTAATATCACCCTCTAAGCATTAACATGAGATAGAAAAAGGATAGCATGTCAAGTCAACATTTTGTTTGAGTGATGCATACATTTTTAGGAGGGTCGTGATAGAGGAGTTCAACAACTAATGTCACTAACATCAAGGTACATAGAGGGATTGGTGCTCTTGATTGTTAGCATTATGGCTAAAGTGTTGTCCTTGATGGCAACCCATTCAGGTGATAGATCACAGTACTTCAAGTCAGCAGCAGAGATTGATGATCAGCTATCAAATATTGAAGAAAATAAGGGCTACGCAGGTACACCTTACATAAGGTGCGTACACGCAGGTCAGTGTTACATAAAGTGCGTACATACCCGCAGTTATCCCGTTTCAGGAGGTGCGTACCCCCAGTGCACACATTTCAAGGCAAAGAAAAGCACACGTGGGGTTTCTTATGTTTTACACTTGG
>APFE030076803.1:491327-516226 GCA_000404065.3 Pinus taeda
CAGCAGGTGGTTTTCACCCACATTGGGTTTCCACCTTACATCTTGTGTTCTTTGGTGTGACTATCTGTTTTCCTTGTTCATGCTCATTATTTTATGGTACTGACATGCAAAACTAATTCAAAGAACAAATAAGGAAGATTTATTAAAAGAATTAGATAATACTAATTCACCCCCCCTCTCAGTATTATTTCCAACATTGATTAAATACAAGTTTCATACCCTAATACATGAAAAAATTCAATGGAAATATTGCAATCCCCCAATCCTAAAATCTTGAAAAGCGTATAAGTCTATTGGATTTTGAATGAAATCTAAAATTCTACTTTCTCCATATGAAATCCAATGAGGTCAGAACCACTCTCAAACATCTTGAGTCATTATTAAGATTATCCGGAGCGAAACTGATCATAACCTATATATATACCATAAATTATAGCTCATGGATACATCATTAATGTCTTGAGAATATCTATTGACGCATCCCCTGATGATGGACTCACTTGGTAGTCTAAAACGTTGGGTTCATAAAACTTTATAATAGGTCATTCCTCCTCTATTTAAAACTATCCTCACCTGTATCGATTCATTATTTAACAACATCAAGTCCTACCATGGAAGGGACATGATGGACAGCGCATCAGAATTCAAGAAATTAAGATTATCCAGAGTGAAACTGATCATAGCCGATATATATACCCTAAATTATAGCTCATGGATACATCATTAATGTCTTGAGAATATCTATTGACGCATCCCCTGATGATGGACTCACTTGGCAGTCCGAAATGTTGGGTTTATAAAACTCATTCCTCCTCTATTTAAAACTATCCTCACCTGTATAGATTCATTATTTAACAACATCAAGTCCTACCATGGAAGGGACATGATGGACATTGCATCAGAATTCGAGAAAATAAGATTATCCAGAGCGAAACTGATCATAACCTATATATATACCCTAAATTATAGCTCATGGATACATCATTAATATCTTGAGAATATCTATTGATGCATCTCCTGATGATAGACTCACTTGGTAGTCTGAAACGTTGGGTTCATAAAACTCTATAACAAGTCATTCCTCCTCTATTTAAAATCCTAGGCCATTTCATGATAATGTTAAAAATTGAAGTAAAAGGATGAAAATGAAGATTAAGGAAAATTTCACTTTTACTTTAAGAATTTAACATTACCATGAACTGCATATCAATACTAGGGCCATAGGCTTGGTTATTAGGTTGCCCCACTCAAAACTTATTTGTTTCTTTGAAAAAAATTGCATTTGGAATGTTACTGCAAATTTTTTTTGCAAAAAAGACTAAACACTCCCGAAAAGGTAGGGAGCGTTTTTTTTTTAGGGAGCACGCTCCTTAAAACGCTCCCGATGGAGCGCACTCCAGAGTCGCTCCCGCCCGTAGTGCGAATTGCGGGCAGAACTGAGAGGGGGGTGGGAGCGCTCCCCTGCAACCTTGCTTTAAAGGAAGTCGAGTATTGCTTGCTATCTAAAATAAGTGAAAGGTCAAACGACCAGCTTGAGAAAGTCAAGCGACTCATTTTATACAACAATATACTCAAAAATTGGTATGAATTGAGCAAAGGTTAACTTAAGTCATTGTGGCATCATCAAAAACTAAGTTGTCTTCCTTAATTGGTCATCCACTTGCCTTCATCACCTTCCATCGTGAGACACTCGTGTTGGGCGTACAATTAGATTGTTGATTGAGCTAGTATAGCATGCCGTAGTTGCAGTAACGAGAGTTGTAGCAACGCAAAGTCTAAGACATTCATGAGTTGTAGCAACTTCATTGGTTATGGGTGAGTTGCAACATTTCCTTTTGCAAGTGATTATGTCAAAGTTGCAACACCGCAAAGTAGCAATAATGTTATGGAGGAGAGTTGTGGCACTTGACAGTCTTGGTTAAAGGAGTTACAAAACCTATCTGTTGATTGACAACACTTTTTGGGGCGTTGCAGTTAGCGTTGCAACAACATGGAGGAGTTGCAGCCATTGACTTTTGTTCCTCTTTGGTATTGTTAGTATGAAAGGCAATTTCACAACATAATGCATAAAAAGTGGCGAAAAAGAGAGTACTCATACCTACACCAGAAATAGGGTGATAACGGATGAAAAGTGCATAAGGAAGGAATGGAAAGTGGAAGAATGACATCAAAAAGGATACGAGAGGGTGTTGAAAATGTGCCAATTTTGGCACCTATTAGATACTTGCAATATACCTCAAAATCCATTTTCCAACCTTCTAATGAGATTCCTTAGGAGACTATAAATCTAGAAATATAACTAACTATATACATAACATGAGGTCTAGTTGTAGTAAAGGTACATGAGACTGCCTACAAGCCTCTCATACAATCTTGAATCCATTGTTGGTCCATCATCTTGCTTGCTTAATTTTGTTCCTATTGCAATAGGTGTCTCTGTTGGTTTGCATGTGTCCACTCTAATCCTCTTTAAGATATGTGTAACATACTTTTGTTGACATGTGAAAATCCCTTGAGTAGATTGGTGGAATTGAATTCCCAAAAAGTACCGCATGAGACCCAGATTTGTCATCTCAAATTTTATTTTCATAGCAACTTTGAATTCATCTAACATCAAATTCACTGTATATATCATGTCATCAACATAAATACAAACTGTAAGGATTTTAAATTGATTTAATTTGGTATGAAGAGTGGCTCATTATTGCTCCTGCTGAGCCCACTGTTGAGAAAGTACGAGTCAATCCGATCGTACAAAGTTGTTGGAGCTTGCTTAAAACCATACAAGGCTTTCTTCAACTTGTACACTTTGTACTCCTAACCTTTTACTTAAAATCCTGGTGGTTGATCAACATATGACTCCTCTTCTAGTTTTTTATTTAAGAAAGTTGACTTCACGTGCATATGATAAGCTTCCAATTTATTATAGGTTGCAATGGCTAACACTACTCAAATTGTATCCAACCTTTCTACTAGAGCAAAGGTTTCAACATAGTCAATACATGGTCGTTGAGAAAATACTTTGGCATACATTTCTCTACTTTTCCTTTCTCATCCTCTTTCTTATTGTACACCCACTTAACACTAATGTTGTTTTTACTTGTTAGGATATCAACAAGATCCCATGTTTCATTCCTTTCAATAGCTTCAATCTCTTCATTCATGGATTGTACCCAATTATCTTCTTTCATTGCTTCTTCAAAATAGGTAGTTGATAGGAAAATAAGGAAAAATTTGCTTGTTGATCCATGTCATCGGACTACTCATATATTTCACTTAAGCTGCTTGTTGTAGTATTTCTCACTGAATCTTTTGACTCACTGCTAGAACAAGGACTATTTATTTGGTTTCTCACTAAATCTGTTGACTTTCTATTGGAATTAGGACCATCTACTTGTCTTTGCACATATAACCTTGGTAATCTTGTCAGAGGGTCTTGTTGTCCCAAACTTTTCACCTGTTTAATTGTTTGGAAAAATGGAAATCTCTATCTATTGCTTCATTCTCTTGATCACTCCAAGATTTGTCCTCCAAAAATTTTACATATCTGCTCACCAAAATTTTCTTAGCGACTAGATTACATAACCTTTAGGCTTTGGATTGCTCATAGTGTCTAATGAAAATGCAATTTTCACTCCTATTGTCTAGTTTCCTCCTTAGCTCTTATGCAACATGTGCATAAGCAATATATCCAAAAACTCTAAAATGGGAATTACTTGACTTTGTGTCACTCCATACTTCTTGAGGCACTTCACCTTTCATGCTATTTGTTTGAGATCCATTTAATATATAAATTGGAGAAGAAACAACTTCAACCCAAAAATCATTAGGGAAATTTATAGCTTTAAGCATACTCCTTATCATGTTCATAATGGTTTAATTATTTCATTCAACAACTCCATTTTGTTGTGGAGTATCTCTGCTGGTGAACTCCCTTTTAATTCCTTTTTGTTTTCAAAACTCGTGAATGCCTTTGAGTCATACTCTCCTCCTCCATTTAATCTAAGCACTTTGAGATATCTTCCACTTTGCTTTTTCTCAATAGCTTTAAACTCTTTGAACTTTGTGAATGTATTTGATTTGTTCTCAAGACAACACACCCAAACTTTCCTGGTAAAATCTTCAATAAATGTTAGAAAATAAAACTTCCATGAATAGATTAAGTCTACATGGGTCCACATAGATCTGTGTGTACAAGTTCTAGAGGGTGTACAAGTTCTAGAGGGTCCTTGGATCTGTGGGAAGCTTATGGAAAGTTGTCTTTTTGATGCTTCCCAAGAAAGAAACTTTTACAATTGCTACTTTGCTCATTCAACATGGAAAATCCCTTAACCATTGATTATTTCTGCAATAGGTTAAAAGTCCTAAAAGGTAGGTGTCCATATGTGAGATGCTACAACTAGGTCTCGTCTATTTTTGAGACATTTTGCATATGACTATGACATATTTTCAATGAGAACACTATATTCTTGGTCATTTGGACCTTTTAAATAAGTCTTCTACTTAGTGACTTATCTAATATTGTGCACATGGAGTCTTTAAATCTCACATCATAACCATGTTGACTCAACTAGCCAATACTAAACAAGTTATTTTTTAGATTTGTTACGTAAAAAACATCATGAATATCCTTCTTCTCATTTTTCTTAGTTAGGATAGACACAATACCTTTTCTTATCGATTTCACATGATGATCATCTCCTAGAGTAATTTTAGATTGAACAGAATTATCAATACTAGAAGACAACTTTTTATTACTTGTCATATGATTGTTGTAGCCACTATCCGACAAAGCGAGATCCTTTTTTTTATCTTCATCAGTGATTTGACATGAGATGAAAATTGACTCAGCGATCTCTTCTTCAATGTTGGAGACATGTGATCTTCCCTTATTCACATCTAACTGCTCCTTTCTACATTCACTTTCATAATGGCCATATTTCTTATAGTAATAACATTGTACCTTGGACTTGTCTGTCCATCTTCTACCTCTCCCCCTATGATTCTAAGAGTGTCTAGGTTGATCTGATTACCCTGACTGTTTTAGCGTAGATCTTCCTTTTCATTGATGATTCCCTCGACCTCTTTGACCTCTACCTCTACTTCCTATGCCTCTACCTCTACAAATGGATATCTGAGTCTTGAACACATGTTCTAAGGACTCCTCTTCCATGTTGATTTTGATTCATGGGACAAGAGAGATCCCATCAGTTCTTCTACTATCAATTTGCATAGATATTTGGACTCCTCTATAGTAATAACAACGATGTCGAACTTTTGAGGTATGATTCTAAGAACTTTCTCCACAATTTTATGATCTTCAATCATCTCTCCATGATTCCTAAGCTTGTTCAAAATTCCCATCACTCTTGTCATGAAATTGGTCAATATTCTCTATCTCCTTCATCTTAAATGTTTCAAATTCTCTCTTAAGGGTTTGAAGTTTCATTGTCTTCACTTTGTTAGTACCCTAATATGTTGATGCCAGAATATCCTAGCTTTTTTTGTTTTGGATGCTCCTAATATCTTCGGAAAAATTGATTCATCTATTAAACTTTGGATCGAAAACTTGGCCATATACTCCTTTTTCCTCATTTCTTCAATTTTATTTTGTAGTTATTGGACATGCCCTACGAAGTTGCTTGATCTGGCTCTATAAATCCATTCTCGATTGTTTCCCAACATTCTTGTAACTGTAAGAAACTCTTCAGTATTATATACCAGAACTCATAGTTCTTGCCAACAAGAAGGTCCCTATGTCTACGCATGATTATTTGTTAAAGTCATTAAAAACACTGGAATGCTAAAAAAAAATCTCGCAACTACACCCTTCCTTTTTTTAATACTTGATTCTTCCTTAAAAACAACTTTCTTGTGCCAAGTAAAAATATGCCCAAAATCTCTTTTGACCATTATACCATATAACTTTATATGAAACTCCTTTTTATAAATAAAGCCTCCTTTTCATATATATATATATATATATATATATATATATATATATATATATATAATATATATTCCTTCTTTTAAGAAAAATACCGCTTACTCGTGAGACTGGACTTTTAATCATAAGACAAAACATTCAAGAGAATTTAATAGCCCATGAAGTAATAAAGTAATAATAAGTGTTTTCACATTTGTGAATAGTCCATGCTAATAGTTTTCAATCGTCATACCAATTGGTGGACGACAAATATTAATCGCCATGCAATAAGTCAATCATTGACTTACTATCTATACATCTCATCCATTGAATATCATTGTATTCCCATCCAACCACTGAGATGCAAAGGCAGTAATTCAACCATTGGCTTAATGCATGATGCTTAATATTTACCATTGGTGGACCACACAAATAACATTATGGAAATCAACCACAACTCTCCCTCCAACAAAAAAAATTATCAGTAGCTCAACTTGGTAGGGGGTTGCGTATGGTTTAAGGAAATGATAACTACTTCTTAGGTTATTTTCCAACATTTTTAGTTTAGGTCCAACATAAATGTGCACGGATTGATGATAGAAATAACTCTGCTCTCACATACCAAAAGAACTTTCATAGCTCTGCGCATAACTCCTTGTCAATGAACAAAAGCCTAGTTTCTTAATGGCAACAGCCTGTTGACAACTCACTCACAATCTCACCTTCAAATTCTTATATCAAGCTTTTATGATGTGCTCTCCACTCTATAAAGAGACTTAAGCCTAATTTTATAGGATGAAAATATTTACAAAAGGGCAAAGAGAGAATGAGAAAAAAAGCTTGGGGCATTGCAAGCTCTTCTCATTACTAAATAGATTTTACATAGGCCAAAAATTTTCCATAATCACTTATAATTAACTGCTTCTAAAAATATCTAAAATTTACATAAATTTTCTAGAAATATCGAAATATTCTAATTAACTGTTATTAAAAATATCTTTTTAAAAATAACTTGAACTGAAACTAACTATCCAATTAAAAAAATAGTCTTGATGAGAATTGATACCATGATCGTACTCCATTCACGAGTAGTGGTAATTTGACCATTAGTTATGCATCACATAATATGATTGATTGACCCACTTCCTATATTTTTAATACATAGTAAGTTTGGTCAAATATTCATTGAACCATTGAAGTCCCGAATGTGTTGGAAGGGCAGAGGAAACAAAACAGAAATTCACACATAAAACACGAGTTGTTGCTCTTCTATTGATCACACAAAACATGATAATTGCAATCAACCTAGTGAATGGTATTTAACCTTTTCCAACTAGCTACTTGCCTAAAATATCTTGACATGCAATCACACACTCAAAGTCGTCTATCACTTAACTCGACTTGACACAACCACTCAATCACTTAGTTAACTAACTCTCTATGTTTAACCAACTCCTCATGCAGGAGTAATTATCTTATTTTAACACTCCCCCTTAATTACAACTGCTAAACTAAAACATGACTCATGACAACTCAAACATGTATGTCGGTCTATGTCTCAACTAGGCTTACAACACCCAAGTTTCTTCTATGAAACTCAAACACATCTTGTGCTAATGACTTAGTAAATATATCAGCCAATTGGTCACTAGATTTACAAGGCTTCAAGCGAACTTCTCATTGCTCACAAGTTCTCTAATAAAGTGATGTCTAGTATCAATATGCTTGCTCTTCTGATGAAACACACTATTCTTGGATAGTGCAATCGTTGAGATGTTGTCACAATATATTGTTGTTGATCCTTGTTGTTTCTACTTGTCCATCTAATACTCTTCTTAACCACACTGCTTGACATGCTACTGATGTTGTTGCTACATATTCTGCTTCCGCTGACAAAAGTGTCACAATGGGCTGCTTCTTAGAAGCCCATGAAATTACACCTGAACCAAGGTGGAATACATAACCATAAGTGCTCTTCCTATCTTCCAAACTGGCTGCAAAATCACTATCTGTGTATCCAATCAAATCCTTCTTTTCTGTGCTTGTAAATATTATGCCACAATCTCTAGTTCCTGCTATGTATCTCAGAATTCCTTTTCCTGCACTCCAATGTGTGTCTTTTGGAGTCTCCATAAATTTGGAAATCAAACTCACTCCTTGCATGATCTCCGGTCTTGTAGCTTTGAGATACATGAGGTTGCCAACCAATCTTTTGAATAGAGTTGGATTGACATCTGATCCTTCATCATCCTTGCTTAACTTTGTACCTGTTGCAACTGGTGTAGGGACAGGTTTGCAATTTTCCATCCTGAATCTTTTCAACAAATCTTTCGCATATTTATTTAGAAAAATAAAAAATCCCTTCTCAGATTGCTCAACTTCTATGCCAAGAAAACATTTCATGAGACCAAGATCTGTCATCTCAAATTCTTTCATCATGGCTTCTTTAAATTCATCTATTTCATAATCACCTGTAAAAGTCATGCCATCAACATATAAGCAAACAGTCAAATTTTTTCCATGCTCATTTACCTTTGTGTACAAGGTAGGTTCAATGTTGCTTCTGCAAAATCCATTCTTGATCATGTAGCTATCAATTATGCTATACCAAGCTCTAGGCACTTGCTTTAGTCCATAGAGCACTTTCTTCAACCTATAAAATCTATCTTCATTACTTTCAACTTCATATCATGGAGGTTGCTGCACATAAATTTCTTCTTCTAGAATTGCATTCAAGAACGTTGATTTCACGTCCATCTGATATACTTTCCACTTGTTATGAATTGTTATCGCTAGAACTGCTCTTGCAGTATCCAATCTGACTATCGGAGAAAATGTTTCTCCAAAATCTATTCTCGGTTGCTGCAAGAATCCTTTTTCTACAAGTCTAGCTTTAAATCTATCAATTTTACCTTTCTCATTCAACTTTGTCTTGTACACCCACTTCACACCAATGAGATTTTTGTCCTTTGGTAAATCAACCAAATCCCATGTATCATTCTTTTCAATAGCCTCAATTTCTCTCATCCATGGCTTGCACCCAATTTTCATCTCTAATTGCTTCTTCAAATGAAGAATGTTGGAATGACAATAATGCAATATTTGAACTAACATCCAAATCATCATAAATATCTTTCAAACTTCTCATCTTTCTCTTACCATTGCTTGATTCATCACCTAATTGATTGTTGGGAGAATCTTGATCTGTTGATCTGCTTGAAGATCCATGCTGCTCTAAAAATCTTGGAGTCCTTGTTGGTGTGTCTCTGTTTGGTGTCTTCACCTGTGATTATTGCTGCTCCTTTTCTGCTACATCATCTTCTTCCATCAGTGACACTTGTGCATCAACTGTTTTGTCTACAGTTCCATTCCATGACTCCTGTTCTTTGAACACAACATCTCTGCTAATTATGGTCTTCTTTGTGACAAGGTTATACAATTTGTAAGATTTTGATTGCTCACTATAACCAGTGAATATGCATTTTTCACTTTTATCATCCAATTTGCCTCTTCGCTCCTTAGGCACATGTGCATAAGTGATGCGGGAGCATCTAGCTCAGAAATTTCATTGTATTTTAGTAGACATAGGGCGTCTTGTGTTTTCAAGGAAGTTGGTTTCCTGAGTATTAAATTAATGTAATTGTTAAGGTTTCTAAGTAAGTTTATAACAGACATTAAGAATAGGATTTAATTAAGTATTGTCAGGCATATCTCTAAATGTTCTTGAATGTTAGAGAACATGAGAGATTTAGGCTAGTTAAGATTCCATAGGGATTGCGAGATTGGAAATCAGTTGTAAATCTTCGATTAGAAATTGGTTTCATGATTTGTGGAACTAGAAAGGATCCTTAGAGATTATTTGACTCAAAAGTGGTCTTAGAGGATATTCAGGACTTAGTTCAAAAGATTAAGGATCTGAACCGAAATGGGTTATAGAACCTTTTGTATAAATGTAAGCATAAAAGGCATAGAGTGAATTAGTTAGTTAGTGAGTTAGTCAGAGTTAGAGAGTTAGTTAGTTAGAGATTTGGAGTTCAGAGATTAGATAGGGTTTGACTATAAGCCTATGAGCAGAAAAGGAAAAAGGCCATTGATATAGAAGATTAGGTCGAGAAGGAATTCATTGTGTAAATATTTATTTATTAATACAAAAGTGAAATTTCTGAGTTTGTGTGGTGTGTATTGAGTAATTGAATTAGAAATTATGTGTGGATTAGAGTAATTCTGCATAACAGAAGTGTGCAAGGAATTCAAAAAGAATCCAAGAGAGAGGACAGTGCACAGAGGAGTATTGCAATGATCGGACAATGTTGGAATCCAATTGAATAACCAAATCAAAGCTCAAAATTGGACTTAGAGGATATTCAGGACTTAGTTCAAAAGATTAAGGATCTGAACCGAAATGGGTTACAGAACCTTTCGTATAAATGTAAGCATAAAAGGCATAGAGTGAGTTAGTCAGAGTTAGATAGTTAGTTAGTTAGAGATTTGGAGTTCAGAGATTATATAGGGTTTGACTGTAAGCCTACGAGCAGGGAAGGAAAAAGGCCACTGATATAGAAGATCAGGTCGAGAAGGAATTCATTGTGTAAATATTTATTTATTAATGCAAAAGTGCAATTTCTGAGTTTGTGTGGTGTGTATTGAGTAATTGAATTAGAAATTATGTGTGTATTAGAGTAATTCTGCATAACAAAAGTGTGCAAGGAATTCAAAAAGAATCCAAGAGAGAGGACAGTGCACAGAGGAGTATTGCGATGATCGGACAATGTTGGAATCCGATTGAATAACCAAATCAAAGCTCAAGAGTGGTAGCGTTTAAATAATACGCAACACTAAGTTCAGGAATGAATCAAGCAGAGGAACGATCAAATCGAAACTGGTGAAAGGAAGGAGTAAAGAATGTAATAGCGCACAGGATCCATTGGATCAGTCACATCAACGAACAGGATTTATGGAAGATGAGCGGCGAAGATCTTATCGTAGGAGATTAAGTCAAGAAATGGATGGATCACATCAAGGCACGTGTCGATAGAAGGGTGGAAAACGTGCAGAATAATGTAGGGGTCTTCGTAGGCAGTAAGCAGTGTCTCACGCAGTCTCAAAGTGGCAAATGGTATTTTACAAATTCACTTTATTAACCTGAGGGGTTGACATGTAGCACACGATGGAAAAGGACAACCACTTTTCTCGCGTGCTCTCTACCTGATATCGGTCGTGCAAGTATCTGCACGAGATTGCGCGATAGCCGTTCAATTGGATGTGTCACATCAACGGTGGAGATTGTCCGAGTTAGTTGGTGAGCGGATGACGCGATATCTGTTGGATCGAGCAAGACAGATCAACGGTGAACATTTAATGCGCTAGAGAAAGCAATGATATACGTGCAAAGGTTTGTGGAACAACGAAAAGGTAACGTTTTAAGCATGGGCTATGAAATATTTCCATTATACAAGAGTTATAATAGAAATGAGCGGAATAAATGTATTATGGTTAATGTTGGGTTAACCTGAAATCAAAGTTAAAAGGGTACTATTGATATGCGCGGTTAATAAGAATAATCCAAAGATTATGAAGATTTGTATAAGGTTCCGCTCAAGGTTTATTAAAGTTAAGACTTGGGATAGTTAAATCAAACATTTCCACATAGAGTTTATTGAAGGAGAATTAAACCTTGATTTGAGAAGGTTTTACTAAGTATGGAATTTTAAAAATTCACAGGACATGTATATGGCATGCATTTTATATCCCTATTGTGGGTAGTTGTGGCTTAGGCTACATCAATAAGCTACACATCCAAATACTCTGAGATGAGATATGCTGCAATACATACCTAACCATGCTTGTTCTAGTACTCTGTTCATCACACTCTTTGCAGGAGATCTGTTGATCATATAAATAGCACATGTAATTGCTTCTGCCCAATAGTCATTAGACAAGTTTATGCCTTTCAACATGCTTCTTACCATGTTCATAATTATCCTGTTCATTCTCTCTGCTACACCATTCTGTTGTGGTATGTAAGTAGCTGTACACTGTCTTCTAATCCCATGTTGTTTGCAATAATCATGGAATGCCTTTGAGTCATATTCTCCACCATGATCTGACCTCAATACCTTGATCTATCGATCACTTTGGTTCTCTACTAAGGCTTTGAATTCTTTGAACTTTGCAAAAGTTTCAGACTTCTACTTCAAGAAGTAAACCCAAGTCTTTCTATTGTAGTCATTAATGAAAGTGAGGAAGTAACACTTCCACCAATTGATTGTGTCCTCATAGGTCCACACAAGTATGTATGCACTAGCTCAAGAGGTTGCCTTGCTTTGTATGCAACTCTCTTTGGAAAACTTTCACAGTGTTTCTTTCCTAAGATGCAACACTCACAAGTACTAGCAGGTTCTTTGATGGGAGGTAATCCCCTGACCATTTGTTTCTACTGCAACAATCTTAAACCAGAAAAGTGCAAGTGTCCAAATTGAAAGTGTCATAACCAATAATCATCAGAACATGAAACTGTAAAAGAACTCACCTGACCACTATAATTCAAAATTAGAGGAAAGAGTATGTTCCTCATCATCTGCACCTTCGCTATCAATTGCTTGTTTGGGGGCTTGTCATATATAACACATTCTTGACCTTGAAAGATAACTATGTATCATTTCTGTGTCAATTGACCAACACTTAACAAATTATGTTTGAGACTAGGAACATAATATACCTCTGAGATTGTCTTCGGTTGCCTTGCTTGGTCAGAATGTTGACCACTCCTTTGCCATCTACATCCACAGTCTTCTCAATCCCCAACTTTACCTCTGTTTTCACAGATTGATCGAAATTTGCAACCAAATCCTTGTTGCCTGTCATGTGGTTACTGCAACCACTGTCTAACAACCATAGACTAGCAGAAGGTCCATGCATAGTATGGCAAGCTAAGAACATGGAGTTAGAACTCTCTGTAGTGACATTAGCTCTCTGGTTCCCTTGATCATCTATGTTCTTCTTGCAATCACGAGCATAATGACCAAATTTACTGCAATAATAACATCTCACCTTTGATTTGTCAATTCTTTGGTTATTGTTGAAGCTTCTGTAGTTGCTTCCACTTTCATGTTCATGCTCTTCTCGGCCATCTCTTTGACCACCATATCTTCCACTTCATCCTCTACCTCTCTATCTATTTCTGCCTCGACCTTTGTCTCTTGAAATAGAAACTTGACTTTTGAAAGAGGTCTCTAAAGTGGAATCCTTATTTCTATCTATCATTGCCTTATGCGATAGAAGTGATCCCATCAGCTCATCAACTATCAATGATGCCAAATCCTTGGCTTCTTCAATGGCTGCTACCACAACATCAAATTTGATAAACAAATATCAGATGGCCTTCTCAACCACTATTTGATCTTTTATATCTTCACCATAAATCTTTCACTGATTTACAACAGTTATGACCTGATTCATGAAAGAATCGATGTCCTCTGTCTCCTTCATCTAAAGACTTTCAAAATCTCTCATAGTATTTTGCAACTTAACAATATTGACTTTGGCCATACCTATATAGTTTTTCGCCAAAGTATCCCATGCTACTTTCGCTGAATACGTTATCATAATCTTCTAGAACACTGCTCGGTCCACTCCCTGTTGAATAAGCTGCAACACTTGAGCATTCCTCTTCTTGTTTTTCTTCCATTGTTCCCACTCTGTATTGTTGAGAGCTTGTTCTTCTGCTGCATTCTTAAGCTCTGAAAACCCAAATTTGACATAATCTCAAACATCCTGTGCCTGTAACATGGTCGCCATCTTAATGGCCCACACATCATAATCTTTCCCTGTAAACAGTGGGAATTGGGGCTGGAAATTTGAGAAATCCATATTTCTCTAAAGCTTTCTCTTCAGAAACCCTAAATTTCTCTTTTCTTTTATAACCTTACAGAGCCTCCTTTTATAAAAAAAAAATTATAAAAATTTTCTTTATAAAAGAAAAACATTTAAATTAAACTCTCTTTATTATTTTTATATATAAAATCTTTTATATAAAAAATATTTACATATAAAAAATCTTTGTATAAAAAAAATATTCTTTATAAGCACTCTGAAAAAATCATATGATAACATGAAAAATATTTAAACGCTTAGTGTAACGAGGTGGAGGAGTTGCCCAGAAAGTTATGGAAATTCCAGTTATATTTAGAGAAATTTCGCAAGGATTTTTGTAAATCCAAGTTATAGTTGTTAAACTTCAATATTTTAGGTGTGGTAGCAGTTTTTGATGGTGTTGAATCCATCTCCACCATCAAAAACACGATTCAAACACTGCCTCTACAAGATTTTTTGAAATTCTTTTGCCCGAATTCCAGCAACTTTTAGCCATCCGGACAATTCCTCCGCCTCATTAGACAACTCCATATTTAAACCGTAAGTAACTATGCCTTTCGACTTTCCAACCTAAAAATCGTCATTGACTCCGAGGCAAACACCCACTGTACGGAATGATACTTCAATGCAAATACAACTCTGAGTTATATATTTTTTCACGGGCCCTTCACAATCGCACGACTGCGGTTGAGCCTGCGCAACAAATATGGTGGCTGTGTAGACCGAAGCCCGTCAGGGTTCTGTTAACCAAAAAATAAGTTGTGATTCGGCAAACTAAGAGTTTTTTTCTTTGACTTCTGAAATTTAGTTCTAATATCAATTTGTTGGAAGGGCAGATGAAACAAACAGAAATTCACACATAAAATATGAATTGTATACAAAACATAAACAATGAACCTGGTGAAGGATATTTAACTTTTTCCAACTAACTACTTGCTTAAAATATCTTGACATGCAATCACACACTCAAAGTCACTCAACCATTCAATCACTCAGTTAACTGACTCCCTATATTTAGCCAACTTCTCATACAAAAATAATTATCTTATTTTAACAAAATAAATTATAATATATTTTTTAAACGGGATGCCTAAAAGGTTATGGACAAATGAGAAAGTTTTCATAACTGTAAATGTATGGACAAATGAGAAAGTTTTCATAACTGTAAATGTATGGACAAATGAGAAAGTTTTCATAACTGTAAATGTACTTGGTCATAAATAGATCGGTATGCATTGCAAGTCAATGTTGTTCGAAGGGCCAGGACTCTCAAATCCAAATCCTCCACGGTACAATACTTCCATTGAAACCAAACACACAAAGGTAAATAATGTTTTACATGGATGTTGTATAAAATCCAAAATATATAACTTGATTTGTCATTACACGTTCCGGTCACTTAAATTCCAATGATTCCATCATTCCAACGTATTCACATGATATCGCATTGACATCGTCGTTGCTGGCTGGATTAAATACTCGACTTTAAGCAAAGCCTCTCAACTCCTTTGGAAATATGATACTCCATCAGCATATAAGATAGTCACTTAAATTCTATGTTGCACAAGTTTCTAGTACTTGGTATTTCTAATAGGCAAGAACGAGTATCCAACACAACTAGAAGTATTGCCCAAATTTACAGTGCATGAACATGATAAAAAAGTGAAGCTAAGTGTGTAGATACACGTGGAGGATGAAATTTAGGCCGCCTTTGTAGTAGCAACAACATTTGAGAAGATCATATGGTATAAGTTGAATATGATTATAAAGTTGAGTTAGCATTTCAAGAAGAGTGGTTTGCAAAGCCTAATTATGATAAAGACGAAAGTGGTTACATCCTAAGATGGAACAGAAAAAATAAAGGTAACCATCAAAATTGTTGAAGCTATAGCAATAGTAGAAGGCGAGATAAAAGAACATAGAGTATATTGTTTTTGATCTTACACAAGTAGAAAAAAAAAGTTCAATAAGTGTGCCTAGGTTACAAGTAGATACATAAAAAGATAACGAGGAGATGAAAGAAAATAGAGTATATCGTCTTTGATATTACACAAGTAGAAAAAAAAGTTCAATCAAGTGTACCTAGGTTACAAGTAGATACAGAAGAAGATGACACTAAGGACGAGGACATATTGAAAAATAAGACCAAAGTAAAGTTGAAGCTTAAAAAAAAGGAAAATTAGGTAAATTACATAGTTTGGAGCAAAGGAAGACAAAGCTTGTAAAACATAGAGTTAAGCACAACCTACACCAACATGCAGAAGTAAAACATTTTTTTGACTAATCTGAATTATTGTAGGCTAAGTCTAGCCTTACACTAGCAAACGCTTGTGATTGTAAATAAGGGGGAGTGTTGGATATAATTACTCCCAATGACTCTTAGTCAGCTTATAGTTTCAGGCAATTTAGGTAGAGTTTAAATTTAGGAAGTGTTTGTCATGCATGTATGAGCTAAGATTAACACATTCTTAGTGATTTATAGTCTATTAATCATGTAGCTTCAAGCATTTGAATCAATTCGATTTATTGAGAAACAACTCATATTATATTGTTCTATTGTGTGATTAGTTAGAAATAATTAATTCCTACTTGTCTATGGTTGTAATTCTCCATTTGACGAGTTTGTTCCTACATAATAGGAATTAGCTAGAATTTAGTTTCTCCTAGTTTAGTGTGTGGTTGAGAGAATCTCTCAACCACACTACTGTACGTCTAAGATAGAATTTCTATCTTGAGACTATTGCTTGTATAAATATGTGTGTAAATTTCCTCATTAATAATATAGAACATATTTGAGTGTGTGCTATTTTATCTTGGTATCAGAGCCTGTGAGGGCCTGGCCCCTCCTGGGCTAAGGAAATAAAGAGATTAACAACCTGGAGCTAAGTGTGACTGCGTGGTGGCTCTGTGTCCGCCTGAGGGAGAAGTGTGGATCGTTGCTTGGTAGACGCGTGATGGTGCAGCAGTGGTCGGGATCCACAGATCCAACATCGCAGATAAACTATCAGAATAGCGCAGCGAAGCGTGGTGAGGAGTGATCAGTGGACCGATTATGCCCGATTCATGGTGGCCGCGGAGAGCTTCTGACCTGTGTGTTGGGTCGAGTCTACCGAGAGAATATGCAGACTTGCGGTGAGCATTTGGTGTGGCTGCATGGAGAACCAATCTGCAGATCAGGCTAGAAGGCCATTTGAAGTTGCACAGTGATTGAGCCGAAGAGCAAGTGGTGTTGTGCTGTGTAGATCTAAGGTGGATTGCCGATGTCAATGTGTGAAGCAGGGGTGGATAACCTTTGTCGATATGTGAATCGTTGCATGCTATGGTGACTTTGAGTGCATGGGTGAAATTCATTGTTGCCTCAGCGAATTTGTGATGAAATAATTAAAGCTCTACGGTTGTTGAATAGAAAATTTGGAGTGTTGTGGATCTCGTGGAGGTTGACTTGTGGAGCAGCAACTCGTCTGAGTTGTGGCTTGTTCCTGCGAATGGATCCGTTAAATTGGAATAGCAATAACCCATTGAATTGGGTAGTCTTTGTGGGTGATTGTTTTGCTCGTCCTCCCTCAGCACGACAAAACAGATCTCGGTATATCGCCAACGTGTTTTTTTTGGGTAGACATTGATTGCCCAAGGAGAGTGGCAGATCAGGGATCGGTGATGAGGTATATTGCGCCTCTTCTAATTGCTTGAATCTACGATTACCCGTGGTGTGGAAAATCTAGCGTGGATATTTTCAGCAATGGATCAACGTGAGCATTTCGCTGCGCAGATCGTTTGAGCAGTGGCTATCTAAATTTTTGGTGAGCATTTCTCTTTGCGAGTGGAATCCTTCGCATTGAAAGTCGAAAGGGGCTGCTGTGGGGTGAATCTATTGGAGAGAAGACCTGCTACGTTGACAAATTCTACGCATGTGTGGAGACGGCACATCTGGATCTAGTTTCAGTGGCGAGATTCCGATCCGATTTGGGGATTGAGACATGATCTGCTACGAAGGAAGCTTGGATCTAGAGCGAATGATGCATTTGGGCCGATCCGTGCAACGTGGTCGAGCCAGAGGCGCCTCGATGCACTGTTTTTGGCATCGGATCCATTGTGGAGCTTCCCTTCGCTGCGCAATCAGACGAAGTTTTCCTGAACAAGACGAGGGTTTCTGCGCAGTTCTTGACAAAGTGGCAGGTTTTTTGTTGTTTGTTTAGCCATGAGCCGTGGATGTATAGTGTGCCATGGTGTAGGGAATTCGACTGATTCATTCTGGAGCTACTCGACCTGTTCAGATTCTGAGAGGTGGTGCGGTGAGCATGGATCATGGAAAGGTTGCGCGTGTAGCTCTTGCATGCGAGCAGAGTGTGGCCTGAGTGTGGCCTTTAATTGGTGCTGCAATTAAAATTTCTGAGCTTTGGAATGATAATCAAACCAATCTATGCGTGATGTAGAGCTGATCCATGAGGAATCAAATTGTGTTTGATCTTGGATTTGCCCACAACAACAGTGTGGGCGGTGTTCTGGTGAGGAGGCAAGGCGTTGAAGCATGAAGAGAGAAACACTGTTTTTTGGCAAATAAACATGTTAGTAAATTGAAATTTAGTTGGGGCTCAACGCGGGTGTGAATCTCAGAAACGCACTGATCGACCACCTCTTGTACGCTTTGCATTCCGCGTGCCCGATAAGCATGGATCTAAACCTCAGAAATGCGTTGCTGCTATCTGGTTTGTGGTCGGGCTGATGTGGCTTCTAGGATGACCTTGGTCTGATCTCTCGGATCTGTCAGTGGAGGTGAATGGTTTGATTGTGGGCACCACAATTTCGTGGAGGCAACAATCAGTGCAGCTTGGTCAAACCGACGGTTCAGTGGAATTCGAGTTGGCGATGCAGCCGGAGGTCGAGTGGTGGCAGCTTAGAAACAATGACAGTTTGGCCTATGTGGAGTTGTGGCATCTGTATTGATTGGAAGAGATTTTCCGTGGAGATCACCGATTTGGAGATATCCATAATTCCCCTATCTGCTCAAATCCTTGAAGATTGTGAAAGACATTGTCATAGCAAATTTTAGATGTCCCAGGATTGATCGCGGAGAAGTCACTTGGTGTGCGAGGGCCAATGATGGCCGATTGCGGTGACGTCGCTCCTCTTCCAGATGTACTGAAGGCGTGCATCAGGCCCGATAGTATGGAATTCGTTAACACCAACCTTACCCCGTCAGCAAGAAGGTTGGTCATCAGACTTTCACATAGTCATGGGGTACGGGGCGGGCCTTTTTGGAGGCGCGGAGGGAGGCAGCATCGAGGGAGGATTTGTAACGTATGTTAAGATTGCACGCCCTGTTGTCATCTTGGGTTCACGACCTTGCATGTGAAGGGCTGCCCAGTAAGTTCTGGATGCATTCTGATTTGTTGTTATGAGTACTGAACATGTCTCCCCTGAGTATATGTTGAGGTCTTTAACAACGAATGGTTCCACGTAGTGGCCGTCCGTCTCAGCTAAAGTCATGTTATGTTCGTGAAGCAGGAAATTGAATGACGGTAAGGAAGCCACACTAGTAATCCGCAAGCGATATGTGTGTCCGGCGATTATCAGAAAGCAGCAGTAGTAGCCGCAACATCGGAAACAATGAAGAAGTCGCGTCGTTTTTAGATTCTCCGATGAGATCGCATGTTCGAAGGGCTGGTTAGCATGGTGATGGACGAGCCATAACAGTTGGGTTCGAGTTTCTTTGGTAATATTCTGCCATTGCAACGGTAAAATGTGGTATTTATAAATGTTTTGGAATTATAAGCATTGAGCTTAGCTAACTCAATGGAGTGGTTTTGTTAGAATTAGCTACTCTAACAAATCATGCAGGTAAATCCAAGACAATTAAATCAGAAAGATGATGCAAATGTACTAGGTGGTGGGTAATAAGGTTGAATTGCACCAAATATTAATTTTGTGCAACAGTGACACTAAAGGAGCAACGACAACGTTTATGGTGGACAACAAAGTAGAAGTTTGTTTGAATTAGTGTGGTTTGTGGAATAGACTCCCTTGCATGTTATAAGCAAGTCCAGTTGTTGTAATGGTCATTGTATGTACCCAGAAACTCCAAAATGTGGAATGAAATGTAAGTTTTAAAGGCATCTGAAAGTTCGTGGTGATCTTAAAACCACTTTGTAATGGTTTATGGTCAGCCTGAAACCATCTTTTGTCACTGTAAAGTGAGGGTTGGTGGTGAGCCAAAAACCATCTATAGAGTTTTTTTGGCTGAAGTGCTTTTGTGACCAGCTTGCCTTTGTGGCAGAATCACCTTTGTGGCTTGAGGTGCCTTTGTGGCCGGGTGTACACGAGATCTTTGTGCTCAATTGCGCATGTGGACTGCAGAACACCTGGCTCGGACTCAGATGATTTTTAATTTTCTGAGTAGAAGGGGAATGGCGCACTTTTCGCGCTGACAGTCGCGCCAGGATGCGCAACTGGCGCGTCTGTTAGGCCATTAATAGCACCACCACGCCAAAATACCAAACTGGTGCGGAATTTTATGGAAAGATCGCGCCAATTCACCTTCAAGGGGATCCGCAGGAATCCTCATCTTCGTTTGACGATTTGCGAGAGGAGGCAGATCAGAGAAGTTGTGGATCTGTCCAAGGGAGGCAGGTTGTGTTTTGGAGGATCTGTACATGCAATTCGCCTGATGGTGGCGGATTTGACTATCATGACAAGTAGTCATTAAGGGGGGGAGTTAGAAATAATTAATTCCTACTTGTCTATGGTTGTAATTCTCCATTTGAGGAGTTTGTTCCTACTTAATAGGAATTAGCTAGAATTTAGTTTCTCCTAGTTTAGTGTGTGGTTGAGAGAATCTCTCAACCACACTACTGTACGTCTAAGATAGAATTCCTATCTTGAGACTATTGCTTGTATAAATATGTGTGTAAATTTCCTCATTAATAATATAGAACATATTTGAGTGTGTGCTATTTTATCTTAATTGTGTGGTTTTCTCTGCTAGCGATACATAGACATTGATAATCAACATAGATGTTAGATTTAAAGAAAATGAAACATGGGATGGAAGTATTGATAAATCTATAACAGTTGAAACCACGATAGCTCAAGTAGAAGTTGATAATGAGGAAACCACACAATCACAATAGCAAAATACAGTTTGAGTTGTTGCTCACTAAATCGAGTTGATTCAATTACTTAAAACTACATAACTAAATAAACTCAAAACCATTAAGAACAAATGTCTCATACATGCATAACTAACCTTTCTAAATTTCAACTCTATGTAAATTTCCTTAAACTATGCATAACTAACACTTCTAAATTTCAACTCTATGTAAATTTCCTAAAACTATAAATTGATTAAAAATAAAAGTAATTATCCCAACATTCTCCTTAATTATAACCACTAGTGCTCTAGTACCGGTTGATCTGAATTGCTACTTGAGTCATTTTATTTCTAACCGGTTGATCTGAATTGCTACTTGAGTCATTTTATTTCTAACATTCTGGTAATATCATAATGACATCATTGCTGCTCTCTAATTTGAATATTCAGCCTTAACCAAACAGTGTTTTCCCTTAAGCTGTGTATTAGGTTAACCAACCTACCTTTGTCAGCGGATCAACCTGCAAGCCTCCATTGTTATGACCTTTTACATTGGGCTGTACTTCAGACTCTCAGTAATAATAAACTAGCTACGAAGGGAGAGTTATGCCTTTTTCCCTTAAGCTGTACTTCAGGCTCTACCAATACTAAACTAGCTAGAAATGTGGAATTGGGGACGAGCAGAAGCTTAGGAATGATATTAGTATGTCTTTGGGAAGGGATTGTGACGACAAGAATGTTCCGCAGAGTTAAATGAAAGAATTCGGTTGCCCATTGTGAATAGTCCACTAGATAAGTTATTTTCACAATGTTTATATATTGCTAGAAATGTGGAATTGGGGACGAGCGGAAGCTTAGGAATCATATTAGTATATCTTTGGGAAGGGATTGTGACGACAAGAATGTTCCGCAGAGTTAAATGAAAGAATTCGGTTGCCCATTGTGAATAGTCCACTAGATAAGTTATTTTCACAATGTTTATAGATCGTTTACTAAATAAATTATGTTCACAATTTTTAAAATAAAATTATTATTATGCAGATTTAAATATTTTAACAATGTTTACGGATCGTTTACTAAATAAATTATTTTCACAAATTTTAAAATTATTCTTATGCAGATTTAAAATATTTCACCTTCGATACTCATAAATTTTGATGAATGAAATTGAAAATTATAATTACACTGAGTTTTGATACAAAGAAACCACAGCTCGATTAATTTATTTTTGTCATTTTAATTTGGTTCTTCAAGTCATTAAATTTAATGAACAGGAATCAAGAGTGCAATTTTTGTGATGATTTCTATTTCTAAATAAAGTATAGTTGAATTAAGAGAAAGTATATTAAATAATAATAATTTTTAAAATTATCAATAGATTTTAAATAATATCCGAGTTCTAATAATGTAATTGAATTAAAAAAATTATATTAAAGATTTAATTTAATTAATTAAATTATTTATGGTATATATTTGGTATTAATTTTTTAAATTTTATATATATTTATAATATCTTGTAAATTTATGTTGTATAGTTGAATACTCTTTTTTAGTATAGATGTTTTGTTATTTTCGAGATGTGGAAATTTATTTGAGAATATTCACACACTCTCGCTCTGGAGATTTAATTTTGAGTTAATGACGAGGAAGCAAGAAGTTGCAATTTTTTGTGATGATTTATTGGGTCATTTCTAAATAACCAACTGGTATGATTGAAGTTAAAGAGAAACGCGCACTCACTTCACCACTCACACTACGTTTTTTAAAGTTTATAAAATAGATTTTTAATAAATATCCGGGTTAAATAACAAAATTGAAATTAAATAATATTTAAAATAAATTTTGCCTTGTTTATATTTATAAATGTTAAAGACTTAATTTTATTAATTAAAATAATTTATAAAAAAATAATATTTATTAGTAAATTGGTAATTAATTTTTAATATTATAATATAATTTTAGATATTATATTGTAATTTAGGGTGTAGAGATAATAGCTTTTTTTAATATAGGGATTTTTTGTTATTGTAGAGATGTGGAAAATTTTGAGATGTTCTGAAATTGTTGGAGATTTAATTGGTGTTTTGGAGGCTGGCTTGCTATTACCAAGACATTTTGTGGATAGATTTCAAGGATGTTTCAGACAACTTTCAGGTATGATTTGGGAAATTTCAAGGATGTTCTAAGCAAATTTTGGAGATATTCCTAGTATGTATCTGACATGTATCTTAAGTTTTGACAATGGACAATGATGTTTGGATAATATTATCCTTTTCCTATCAATTTTCTTTGCATTGTGTTGAATCTAAATCTGCTATACAAATTATAGCACAAAACATGAGTTTTATATAATGGATTTTGATTTGGGTTTATGGTGATTTAACTATTGTTTTTTCAGCGACAACATTACAAAGAGCAAAGCTTCCATCTCAAAAACCTAGTACATGCAACATTTCAAAGGGTTGATTCTTGTGGTCATTACTCTTGTTCTTCTCATTTTTGGGTTATCTCAACTTTTACATATTATACATGGGTTTCCAGGAGTCACTCCAATGCAAATCTTCCACCATGCCAACCTAAAGGATGGTGAGAACAATGGGATAGTAGTCTCAGATTGGATACTATTCAATCACCTTCTTAATCTAAGACGTGAAACTAATCCCTTTCTAAAATCTAAGTTTTTGTGGTAATTTTCTACTGAGCTTTAAAAATCTGAAGTGAATGTCAATTAAATTTTAACACGATTATATTTAAGAAAAAATATAAGGAAGAAAAGTAGCTATAGAGAGTTTTTTGTTTGGTAAACCCTTCATGGATCAATCCTAAGGTACTTGTACTCATTTACTTCTTCAAGAATGTTGTCTTCAAAGAAGAAAGAACGCTGGCTCTGCTTACTTTTATTAGAGCAAACCATTATTTTGGTCTTGCTAGTATTGACTTGCATCCCCACTGCTCTACAAAAATGCTAAAGGCATATAAGTGCATTTGCAATCCATGGGCCGATTTAGAAATAAATACAATATCATCAACCTATAAAAGAATCTTTATCACAAAATCTCCCAATGGAACACCATCTCCACCTTGTAGATTTAGCCACTCTTCCAATTTATCAATTTATAGACCAAAAAAAATAGGGGATAGAGGGAAACCTTGCTCGACTCCAATGTCACTTCTAAAGCTTTCTGAAATATCTGTTGAGGTTCTAAATTTGACTTTCACTTCTTCATAAAGTCTATGGACAGCCCTATAATGCATGGGAATTTCAAGTTCTTCCATTCTATGTCACAACTTGTCCCTAGGACTGTGTCAAATGCTTTTTTAAGTCAACAAAGCAGCAAAATACTTCTTCTTTGTCCTCCAAAACATTTTCAACTAAACACTATAATATTTTAACATAATGTATAAAATATTATATAATATAATATTTAATCTTTTAATTTTAAATATATATATTTAATAAATAATTAATTAATATAATTTAATAAAATTAGTGATTTGAGCGGTTTCTTTTATTATTTTATTTTTAAATATTAAATAAGAATAAAACTAAAACTATCTTATTTTTAAATGGACATTATATGATTCAACACCTTGGAAACCCCTAGGGCAAACTTCGATGTACAGGATTACCATCCAAACAATGTGAATTTCAAATAAATTCCTGCAAGATTTTAGAGAAATTTGATCGAAAAAACCCACAGTAAAAACTTCCAAAAAGTTGTTAATTGTTCACTAAATAACATTACAGAATTTATAAGGCAGAACATTCAAAATAATTATTAGGGAAGATATTAATAATGGAGTTGTTTTCAGTGAGACTTTTTGCAAGTTTTTTTGGTTGGGTTTTCTAGTCTAATTTATCTAAAATCTAGTAACAATTATTGAAATCACAAGTTTGATGGGTAATCCCTCGGCAATCAAAGTGCCCTAGGGGTTTGGGGAACACCAGTTTAAATAACACAAACCAAAAAATCTCACTAAAGACAACTCTATTAATAATTGTTACATAAAATT